>JAVBHU010000426.1:0-22270 GCA_034768395.1 Linum lewisii | reverse complement strand
ATTAAAATTATAAATTAAATAAAACTACAATAAAAATTTATTTAAATATTTATTAAAATTATAACTATATCAACTTATAACAATTTATATTAAAAATTATCATATATAATTTTTTCAATTCTATTAAAAATATAATTTTAAATAACTAATTTAAATTATATTATATCTTATAATAATTCAATTAATTATATTTTTAATATAATAAAAATTTAATTCTTTCTTAAATACTTATTATAAAATCACAAAAACATATTATATTTATAAATTAATTAATAACAATATCCATATAAAATTACAAAAACAACAAATCATTAATATTATTATATCTATTACATAAACAAATATATATAAAATAATACTAATAATTTAAATTTAAAAAATATATAATATCAAATATTAAATTCTAATTTCATAATAAATAAAATATAAATAAAAACTCATTCATACTATTAATATATTAACTCAATAAATTTATATAAAATCTAATTTATAACATATTTTAAATATAATACATATATATAAAAAATCTTTTACTAAATAAATCAAAACTAATCTATAACTTATCTAATATTCTTAAAATTATTATATTCATATATTCACATAAATTAACTAATCCATATTTCAACACATAATAATTTATTAAATAATTAACTATTCTATTTCTATAAATAAAAAATCTATATAAATAATCAATAATTATTAAATTATAAAAAATTTACAACTTTTTTAAATAAAAAAAAATAAATAAAATATTACAATAATAAAAATCTCATAATTAATATATAATAACAACATATTAATATACAAATTATAAAATTCCAAATATCTATTTAATAAAAATCTAAAATTTATAAATAAAATCCTATAACTTTATTCTTAATCTAAATTTACCCAAATAAAAAAAATAATAATAATCATAATAATTTAATTAACAAAATTATTATTTTAATACCAATAATTATAATTACATATTAATATATTTTAATCAATTCAAATAATAACTTTAAAAATTATATACATTCTATACTTTCAATTAATAAATATATAATTACCATCTATTACTATTATTATCAATTTATACAAATCTAAAAAATTATAACTTTTATCATTTAAAATAATCACTACAAATACTTAAACAAATAATTTTCATTTATATTCAAATATATTATTAATCTACTTAATATAATAAAATCAAACCTAAATTCATTTACTAAATTCAAATTATAATATAATATTCTATAAATTTATATATAAACAAATATATAAATATACAAAACCTAAAATAACAATCCACTACTACTAATATTACCTAAAAAATATTAAAATCTTTAACAAACAATATACAAAGAAAAATTTATATATAAATTTACCTAAATAAAATATATAAACTTCCAAAATAATTAATTATAACAACTAAAACAAATACACATATATAATCCATTAAAAATATTTATAAAATCTATCATAATCTCAAATATCAAATTAATAATTCAAAAAATTTCTATCTTAATAAAAAAATAAAATATACATTAAATAAAATCAAATATTTCATAATACTTCAATAATAAATAACAAAATTATATACAAAACATTAAATTAAATCATCAAATCATCTAAATAATTAATATTCTAATAAATAAATAACAAAATAATCAATAAAATCTAATAATATATTTTAAATAATTTATTTTTTTAATAAACATAATTTTATATTTACAAATTATAATCAAATCATCTTAAAATATTATTAACATTTAAACTAATATTACAACAACTAATATCACATCAAACTTTAAATATAAAAACAATAATATTAATTAAATTAAAAAATAATCTAAAATATATTTAAAATAAAAATTAAAATCAATTTTTAAAAAAAATTTAAATTTTTAAAACTAAAAAAATTTTTTTAAAAAAAAATTCTTTCAATTTATTTTAAAATTTTAAAAAAAAAATTTACAATTAATAAAAAATTTTAAAAAACTTTATATAAAAAAATAAAATAAAAATAATAAAAAAATTTTAACATAATTAAACTATAAACAAAAAATTTAAAAATTCCCACAAAAATTTTTTCCCTTTTTTTTAAAAAATTTAAAAAATTAAAAATAAAAAAAAACAATCTTTATTTTAAAAAAAAATTTCTAAATTACAAAATTAAAAAAATTTCCAAAAAACCACATTTTTTTAAATTTTAACTAAAAAAATTTAAAATTTTTTTAATTTAAAAAATTTTTCAACTAAAAAAAATTTTAAAAATTAATTTTTAACCCTTAAAACAAAAAACCAAAAAAAAATAAAAAAATAAAAAACAAAACCCAATAAAATTATAAAAATAAACCATTAAAAAATATAAATTTTACCCAAAAATTTTTTACAACAATTAACCCCTTTAAAAAAAAATTAAAAAATACTAAAAAAAAAAAAAAATTCTCAAAAATTTTAAAAAAAAAATTAAACTCAAATAATTTAAATTTTATTTAATTTAAAAACCAAACTAAACAAAATAATTTAAAATTTAAATTTTAATATTTTTAAAAACAAACCCTTAAATTTTAAAAATTTTAATTTTATCACATTCCCTTTATATTTTATTTAATACTACTATTTCCTATCATGTCACTCTCTTAAAAACATTCAATATATTCTTTCAATTTTATATTATACTTCCAAAATATATCTTATAATAAATTACATTCATAAAATATACATTATCACAATCTATTCTCCATATAATTCCTATTTTTCATATTTTTTACTAATGTTATTATTTTATTAAGTATAAAATTCACTTATATTACTATCTGCTTTCATTTGTCTCTATATATTTTTGCATTTAATTATATCTTCTATTATCTTATATACCAACCCATTCAATTCTCCACATTTACTTATTTCATATATATCTTAATATTATTACTAATTTCATACTTTAAATACTTTATTCTTCATATAAATCTTACTAATTATATTAATACATTACCATTACTTATATAATAAATTCCCATTATACTATCTACTTCCTCTCAATTCCTAACTAATCATTTATATAATTTATTTATAAATTCTTAATACCTTAATCCCTATTCTCTTTTCTATTTTTTATTAACTTTATATTCTTCTTACATTCATTTACTACTATTTTTCATAACTTTCAAATTTCAAATCTTACATCTTATATATTTTTAATCTTTTTTAAACTTCATATCATTATTTTTTCATATCTTATCCATTTCATAATAATTCTTAATATATTAATTCCCCACTAAATGATCCATATCCCACCAATCCTTATTAGTACAATAACATTCCTTTATAAACCTACTAATTAATACAAATAATAAGATATTACCCTTGGATACAATCATTTCATTATTACCTATATTCTCTCAAAACATATATATTCACTTTCTTATTTAAATATAATAATTTTTCCATGGCTTTATTATTAAGCTTAGTTACACTACATGTTCTTATTTCTTAGCTACTCCATGCAATACTTTCTCCATTTTTTCGTGTTCCTTTCTTTATACTTGATTACTCTATTTTCCATAACTTGACTTATATACTAAATAGTTCCATTACAATATTGATAGGTCATTTTTTTATCTTAATTCTCTTCTTTTTATTCTTTTTAAAATATTCTGCCTCTTTCTACATTTTACACCACTTTTCAAATTAAGAGAGTTTACTATTTTTTCTGCATATCGCGATTTATTGTCTTCTGTCGATCTTCTAGGTTATTGCTTTGACAGAGGGTATCTATCATTACTCTTTTGTTCATACATTTTTGTTTATTCTCTAATATTTAGTAAATCTTTCCGATACTCTTCCCAATATAAATAATCATAACTGTGCATCTTCCTAATCAACTAAATTATAATCATACTATACAATTCTGTCTCACCTTGTTATTTTAAATAATAATAAAAGGCAAATCTTATTATAACAAGTCATGGTTGACGTTTGTATGGCGTTCTTTGTGTTGAATACATGCGTATCTTGCTATCGCCCTCTGAACGTCCATAATACGATTTTCTGATCTATATTCTCTTTTTATCCTTTCCCATGTTTTCAACCCTATTGCATATTTGTATTTAGTATAAGTATTTTGTGTATCCAATATATCAATGTCTCAGCTGTGAGATCTTTTTTAGTTGTACGGTGTTATGTCTTTAGTGTGTGTGTGGGGTGTAAAATGATGGATTTCCGAGATTTCATGTGTAGTTGGTATATGATGATATCTTTTATATTTATCGAGGTTATCTTCACTCGTCCACAATTAATTCTGTTCGAATAATTTAATTTATTTTACGCATATTGTTTCATGAATATAAACTGATATCCTTGTTACTCCTACAAAGGTTTCTCCCCAATCTACTGCTCTAGTCACTTCTCATTTAATTTATTAATTAATGAACACATTCTGCATCTTTTCACATATCTTGTATTTGACTAATCCATTATATTTACTACATTTTTTTTATTAATTTACTCTTCTCTATTTTTAAATATCCATAATATAACCTACTTATTTAATCCAAATTATACTCTATTCTACCTTTCTATGTAATATTACTGTATATTAAACATTCTATTACTTATACTTTCCAATTTACCCATATTATATTTAATATCCTTCTAATCTCTTACAATTTTTTTTAAACATCCATTTAACATCTAATAACTTATTCTCTTTTTAATAATCATTAATTACCCAAAATCTTTCATTTATATCTATTAGTTTTTTTCCTAATTCTTCTATTTATAATCAATTCAAAACTATTTATCTCCTAAATTTAACTCATACAACATTTTAAAATATATTCATAATTCTTACATACTCCATTATCTACATTAATCCACTCTTCTTTTTTTTCACTATCTAGATTAACTTACTTAATCTATATTTATTATTTTTCTTTAAAATCATTCAAAATTATTTACTTCTTAATCACTTATCAAAATTTATTTTAAACAAATCTTCTTAACTAATACATGGTTTAAATCTTTATAATCCATCTCTCATTAACTTAATTATACATTCATTTAATCAACTTTTACATACCTAAACTTCACATCCAACACTTTAATTATTTTTCATATATTAATTTATTTTTATAACATACATTAAATCTTTTTTTAATCCTACTAATAATTAAACCATCTTTCCCCCATAATTTATAATTTATTTATTAATTCATATACCATTACTAATACATCTTATTTAAATTCTAAATTTTAAATTTATAATTCAAAAAAATTAAATTATAAATTTATTTAAATTCAAAACTCATTAAACTCTCTTACTTACTTTCTCTTATATAAATCCTTAAAATTTATTTAAATTATTTTGATACCTATAATTATCATCATAAAAACAAAAATATATCCTATTACAATTATTTTTATAATATAACTTATATTATAATTTAATCTTACTAAAAATATCTTCTAACTTATAGACTTTATTTCTTTCAATGCACAACTCTAATCTATACTATACTCTTAAAGCTTCCTCTTCATTCTATCAACTTAACATACTTAAATCACTATATTATTATAATGTTTATATTACTTCTCATTATAATCTCTTTTAATTATTTTGAACTTTAATAAGTAAACTACACCTGCACTCTTAATCTTTTTAATATTATCCTTCATTATTTATACCTTTCATCTTTCTATATTTCTATATAAGTATACTTAACAATATCATCATTTTCTTCTCTCTTATTTACGTAACTTCATAATTTTATACAGATTAATTTTATTTCCATATTTATTGTCTTCATTAATTTATTTCTATATTAATTCTATTACCATATTACATTTCTCACCTACTAATTTCATTTATCCTAATATTAATACAATTAGAATTATATAATTATTATATTTATCATTCTTAAAATCCTACTAATTGATAAACATATAGTTAAATATTATGAATCATAATCTTATTTATTTATATAATAATTTTTTTTAATACTTCCAATAATATCTATAAATTTTAATTCATCACTCTATCACTATTTACATTTTCAATATTCTATTTTTACTACTTAAATTACTCCTTATATTAATCTCATTTATTCAATCTCATCATACCTTTTATATTTACCTAATACTTAATTCATTTTTAATCTAATTTATATCTTTTGTAGGAATTAATTTACATTAAAATTTTTATTTACACTTTTATAATTATTATCTTAACTATACATATCCTCTATCTTTACTTATCAATATATATATAATTTCTATATATTATTTCATACTCTCTAACATTATAAATCCTATTTACTTACAATATCCTCCTAATTACACTAATCTTATTTCTTTTAAACTTAACCCTATAATACTAATATTTTATCTTTATTCTTTTATTATATATTTTTATAATCTCTCATATAAAAATATTATCATATTACAAGCTATTATCACTCATCATTTTATCATTCTTTATTTATATTATTTATATTAATATAATTTTAATAAATATAACTATATTATCTCATTTTAATTTACATCTTATCTTCTCTTTTTATTATTATAATTAATTTTCTAAATCTTATCTCATTATTTACCCCTCTTCTCCACTACTAAAAAATTCAAATCAATATCCCATATCATACTAATTACTATAACACTCCTCTCTACTTTTATCCTTATCCACATCTTATACAAATATTTATTACCTCTATATCTTTTTTTATAACAAATTTAAAATAAATATTATATTAATTCACTAAATTTCAAATATTCAAATTTTCAATTCCTTCAATATTAATCATTAATCTAAACCTGATTATTTAATTAAATCTATATTATAAAATACTCATATCATAAAAAACTTACATTATCATTACTTTCCCACCTTACAATCCATTTTATTTCTAACACCTATTCACATTACCACCCACATTAAATAAAAATCCATTCATCAAAATTCTCTAACATCAATAAATATTACTAAAAAATATTATTTTATCCACATCTTCTATTTCTCTAACTATTCAAAAAACATTTTTACTTTTATTTACTTTAACTACCTTTATCCATATCTTACTTCATTCACATAAATGTTTCATTCAATTATAACAATTTTCACCCTATCTATTTCTAAACCATTTATACTTTACTTATTTTATTCCAAATCCATACACTAATATTCTTTATCCTCTACACTTAAAAATAATTTACTCTATACCATGTACTATAACTTACAAATTCAATTTATTAAATTTATTATCTAACTTATTCCTACAAAACAGAATCTTTTATATATTATTTTATATCATTCATATATTAATTCCTCTCATTATATTTATTTCAACAAGCTTTTATACTACTCATCATAATTCGCAATATTATTTACTCAGATTTACTATCGCTCACAAATTGTTATTTTTAATATACCTTCATTTTCTGAAGCATATTGTCTAAGTTAATAACAACTCCATTTTAGATATCAAAATACACGACTTTAAAATTTCATCTTTTAATATTATTACCTTTAAACTATTAAATTTCTTACTGCTTCTTCATCTTATATTATTATTTATTCTTTATTAATCCCATAATAATTCCTTATTTAACACATTCACTTTTCTTTCATCTAATATTCTCTATTACTCCTTTTTAATCGTATCACTATTATCTACCTAAATATCTTTTTTAAAATATTTCATTACTATAACATCCATTATCAAACTAAATTATTAATATCTACATTATTCTTATTTATTCATTTATCTTTTTTATTATAAAATCATAACCACCTTATCTTGTTATTTATACCCATTAATAAATTTTAACAACACATTCTCATATTCATTCACTAAATTAAATTATTATATCTTCTCCTAAAATAATACACTTTATTTCATTATTAAATCTATCATACTATATTTGTATTCCACACTCTATATTTTTACTCCCAAATTAACTCCCACTAATCTCAAAATATTCCATTCCCTATTAAATTCTCCATATATTTCTCACACCCAATCTTATTTATTAATCCTATTCAAAGAAACACCATAATTTCTAAATACTTCATTTTCTTTATACCTAATTTTACTATTACATTTTATCATTTTATTCACATTTCTATATCTAATTTATATAATTCAACTTATCTATATCATCTATAACTCTACCTTATAGAACCTAATTTTTTCTACTACTAACACTCAAAACCCTTCTTTATAACAACCTCCCAAAATACCACCTTACTAAAAAACATACTTACATTTTCTCAATTAAAACCATACAAATATTTAAACATTATCACACAACTGAATAATCAAAATTACCCCAACAAAATTATTTTTTATTTAAAATACACTATTACTTTTTTTATCATTTCCCATTCATTATTTTTATATATTCTTAAACTTTCATCTTATTTAACTAATTATAAACATTTCTTTTATATAAAAATTCTATTAATTCTATTTTAATTAAATTTCTATTCTATAAATCCTTTAAATATTTTTTTAACTCTATTCTTACTACATATCCCATTTTTCACTATTATCAAAATTTATTATTATTTATTTTATTATTATATTCATTTTTACTTTTACAATTTTTTACTTATATTATACATCTCCCATCTTTCTTAAAACACACAACATACTATATCCCCCAAAAAATATTTTTTTAATTATCTCCTCATCTATAAAAATCAACTTAATAACCATTTTTCATAGTAATAATCATTTATCTACGACTAATATTTTAAATTAACATACCTCTATTCCTTTATCTAAGACCCATTCCTACTTAATATATTTTTATACTCTCTTCACAATATATACACATAACTTATTATTAATTTATATTTAATTCCAACCTTATCCTATATAATCATCCCTATTTACAACCTATTCTATACTATAAGATTCTTAAACTCTATCTCCACTACTTTTCCATCATATTTTTATTCTTACTACCCCCTTCAAATTTTTATTATATACCTCTTCTAAATTTATAATAATATTTCCTTTTAATTAAATTATTCTTCTAAAAACTATCTAAAAACATAAATATCCATTAAATATTCTTCTTACCTATATTCATATTTTAACTTCCAATAATATCTTCTCACTCTCCCATTTACTTTTTTTCTCCTTTACACTCTTATCCCCACAATCCACACTTTCCTTAAACAATATTATACTTAAATAACCATGTACAATCCTTCTCACCTTTATTCTAACTCACATTCTATTCCATCCTTATTATAACTATTATATCCTTTTCCCCCCTATCTTTAATCTTCCTTTATTACACTTTTCTTCCTATTCCCCTTTCCCTTCAATCTCACTCCTTTCTATCTTCCACCTCTCACAAGAAAACTATTTCTTTCACTTCTCACTTAAATTCATATAAAATCAATAATTCAATACCAAACTTTACTAAATATACTCTTTACATTCTATAATACAATCAATTCTCACCAATATCTATTTAATACCTCATACACTTATAATACATTTTCTCTTTTAAATCCAATCAAACAAAATTACCATATTATTCACTTTTAAAAAAATCTTACTCTACCCTATAAAATTCCTATAAACCTAAATTACTTCTTACTCATATATAACATAAAGTAAATAAAACTCATTAATCTTTCTAATAAAATATAAAAATCATATTCCATCCTTTTCATTAAATTTCCTTCTTCTCTTACTTATCATTCCCATACCTCACATCCTTTTTAATATAAACTTACACAAATCTCATTCTAACTTTTTCTATTAATATATTCTATCCTATAATATTATTTTCTTAAATTCTTAATATACTAAAACACCATATTCATTTATATATCATTTTTTAACATTTCATTTATCTTATCATCCTTTAATCTTCTAATTAATATCTTAATATTTATATTAAACCATTCATACCCACAATATATCATTATTATTTATCAAAAACCTAATCTTACCATTTAATAACAATCCTTACTTATCATTTTATTAATCTTAATATTATATTTAATTAAAACTACCTCATTTACCTCATTTACTAATTATACACATATATAATATAAAACAACTTTATCTATATAATTTATTTCATTTTTACATTTAATTCTTCCTTCTTCTTTATCTCTCTTTTTATTTATTTTTATAATTCACCTTAAATTATTTTACTTCAAATTATTCTTTATTCATAAATTCATCATATCTCTAATTTAATACAAAATCCTTCATCAATATCAACACATCAATCATTTTTCTTATATACTATATTCTCCATATTTCTATTACCTCTAATCATATCATAATATTCCTTATTTTTCTTTTCCAAAAAAAAAAAAAAAAAAATTATTAAATCAATTATTATAAAATTAATCTCTTTTTAATTACTTTAATCTTTCAATCACCTTACACATTCTTACTATTCTTTTATCTTATAATACTTATTTTCATTATTCCTTACAACTAAACTCTTCACTAATCTTAATCTTCTTCCCTCACCTCTTCTAATTAAAACTTTTATATTATCATTCATCATTCACCATATAACTACTCCTAATTAAAATTCATATATAATCTATTCCCCACTAATTCTTTCTATTCCTAATCTACATTAATATTCCTTTTTCTTAATATTTATACTCATCTAACTCTCTAATTATTTTAACTTCAAATTATACCCATCATTCATACAATCCCTTAATTATACTTAATACATCTTATCAACCACACTCAACTCCCTCAATATTTCCTAACTATTTCCCCTCTTCTATACTCAACATAATAAATTTTCTATCTTCCTATTCTAATCAAACATTAACTCCTTATCAATATTTTTATAAATATTAATCTCATTCCTCACTTCCCATCCGACTACTTTCTCAAATTTACTTTCCATCATATAAATATTTACTCCTTCTCTCCCACCCTTTTCAACCCTATTCTTTACAATTTACTTTCATAACCACCATACACTATTAAATAATAAAACCATAACCACACAAACATAACACCCCACTTAAAATATATACAATTTTTATTCTATCTATTTTTCTTCCTCTTAACACTAATATCCAATAACCCTATACTCTAATTATATATATCTTATTAACTTACATTCCTATTTCCTACACTACATTCCTAAATTCCACCTAAATTACATTCTATTTCTTACTTTAATCTTTACCCTTTCCTTTCTTCTTACTAATTTATTATTTTCCATACCTTTTCTTTATATTAAATATTATAATTTTCATAACTTCAACCCTATTCTCTATCATACCTCTAATTTACATACTATAACCTTCATAATTTCTAATAAACCCTTCTTTATTCATTCCCATACCAATACTTTACATTCATTCCCTAATTACCAATATTATAATCAATCTTTCATTAAACAATTACTTACTATATAAACAATTAACCTCAAATATTCATACCCTATCACTATTCCTCTTTAAATTTATTCCCCATAATCATATTCTTAATATTTTCCCTCAATACAACTTCTTACATCCCAACTTCCTTCTATATCTAAAACATCTTATTAATACAATCAATACCCTCTTATCATCTATCCCCTCTATCTTTACTTATTCAAACATCCTCCATCATAATCCTTTTTTATCTAATCATTTATCATATACCATCCTATTATACCATCCTTCATAACTCTCCTATCCCTACATTATATATCTAAATCTTATTCTATCTCTTTTTATTTAACTTTTATCTTACTTAAAACTACTTTATATCACCTATCTTTTTTTAAATATTAATAAATCCTAACATATTCTTAATATCCTTATAAATATCTCTCCTTATCACTTAACATCTTAAATCTTTTCCTTACTATCCAATTTAACTCTTATTCTATACACTCCATTTAACCAATTTTTATTCTTTATCTTTTTAATCTCAATCCTCACTTTAAATCCCACATCTATTATTAAAATCAAAACTAACTCTCATCATTATTATTTAAATCCTCAAAACTTAACCCTTCACAACCCTTCTTACCTCCTTTATTCAAAATACCATTCTCTATTCTTTTTAAATATTTTTTTATTATTACTTTATAAATATTTTTCACATATCTTAAAATACCCACATCTCAACCCTCTATATATTTCTATCATATATTTTTTCATATTAATTAACTTATTAATTAACATTCTAATATATCTAACTTTTATTATATCTTATCCAGCCTATAATTCAATATATTTCAATATAATTATTCTATTATTTAAAACATATCATCTCTTCTTCAATTCTCATAATCTTTATTTTTTTTCATCTTATTTTTTCTATTATCTTTCTATACCTAATCACTTACCTTATCCAATTTTCAATTCTCTTACATTTAAACCAAAATTCACTCCTTAATCTAATACCCTTACTTCTATTATAATTTTATCCATTTCTCCCATTACTTTCCATCAAACATTCATAAATTATTACTACTCCTTTCATTTCCTATCTCCACATCTCCTATCCACTCCTTTTTCCCACATTCACTTCATAAATATTAAATTCAAACAATCTTTTTTAAACACTTAATCATAACTTCCTACCTACCTTTACTTTAATATATCTTACACCTCATTCGTCATCTAATTCCTTTCTACCTTTTAATTCTTATATATACCAAACAATCTCATAATTTTTTCAAATATACTTCCAACTCTTATATATTTCCCCTAACTACATTTTCTCCTCCATTACCTAATTTTGCTTCCATCGTCCTAACAACTCTATCATCTCCACATCATCTAACCCTTCCTATCCCAATTTCTTCAATTTCTACTTATCTAATCCGTACCCACCCATTCTAATCTATCATTCTACTAACACTATTCTCTTCTAATTTTTAAACCTCCTTTACTTCACTCTAACAAATTAACCTCACTCAATATCCACACTAATCTACACTAAAACCTCCAAACTCTATCCATAATCTTTACACTCTTATTTCTCTTCAATATTCAATAAAATTATATCAAATTATCATAAACTCTTCCTTTTCTTACTCACTCCTAAAATATCTCATCTATCCTCAAAGTATACCATATACATTTCAAAATTATAAAAACCAAAAACACCCTAAAATAAACACTAAAATCATCAACACAATTCCATAAAATAATAAAAAAAAACATTTATAAAAAATCATAACCTAATCCCTACAAACTACAATTACAACAACAAACAAAAATTAAAATTAATATACTCCCATATATCATAAACCCAAATAAATTTTATATACAATCACATTAATTTTTCTAATCCCATACACACTCCCCTCCTACTTTAATTTCAAAATATCATTATCTCCAATACCTTTAATTATCCACTAAATAAAATCAAATCATTATTACTAATATCTACAACTAATAAAAACTTTATATATTAAAAACCCATTCAACAAAACAAAAATAAAATCAATATTAATATATTTCAATTCCCAACATTTAATTACCTCATTCCCCACTCATTTATACAACCACATATATTATCTCATTCTAAAAAATCCTTCACCTCTCTAAATAATCTAAAAAATCCTTTATACTAATAACTCTATAACATCTCTTTCCTCAATTATTATTACACTAATACTCACACCCAAATACTTTCCAACCTACCCTATAATATCATCTTATTATTATACACCCCTCATATCCTAAATCAAAATTCTTCTCTTACAAACCTCCATAATATCTCTCATTCAATCATTAAATTCAAAAATCACTCCTAAAAATAAATTTACATTATAAAATATTATTTATTTTCTCTAATTTATAAAAAACTTCATTCCACATTTTCCTTTAAAACATTCCATTATTCAATATCCCTATTACTCAATCTCCACCCCTATTCACACCTCCTATTTATAACAAAATCTAACCCTCTTATCTACAATTCTTTATATAATCATCCATTTTATAAAATATTTCTACCCTATTCACCATATTTTATTATCATTTCTTCTTAATTACTCATATAACTCTCTCTATCAATCTCCATAAATCTATTAATATCTTTTCCAATTTCACAACATACCTATTATTTCATTCTATAAATTCCTTAAATCTTAAAATTAATTTCTCAATTTTCAAATATTCTTCATCTACAAACTTCTAACAACATTTTCATCAAAATATAAATATTCACTCTTTAATTTTTTTCAAATATCATTCATCAATTACTTAATTATTTCACTTATTCCAATACAAACACAAAACCCACAATCATTCATCATATTAACTCAATCTATCTCCTACCATACAAAATTACCTCCCAAAACCACAATTAACTAACACAACAAAAGAAATTTTCTAAACCAAATTAACCATAAAAAAATTCACAAGGTCCAAACTTATTATTATTACTCTCTCCTCAACACTCCTCTTCATTATAAATCTAACAATTTTTAATATTATACTATATTAACTAAATCATTTCAACAAAACCAACAACTCCAAACAAAATAATAATTAAATCCATCCCAAACCATTAACACTCACAACATCTATCACAAAAAAAATCAAATACATTCCACAAAAACAAAAAACCCAACACCCCCCCCCCTTACTATTCACCCATAAAAAATTACACAATACTAAAAATTACAACATAATAACCTAATACATTATATCAAACACAACTTAAATAATATAAATATAATTAAACCCCTACAATCAAAAACAAAATCACACATAAATTCTATAATTAAACACCATAACAATCCTCCAAAACTAATAAACTACCAATAACATATTAATAACCCAATACAATTCCAAAACAAACCCCAAAAAAACAAAACATACCCTAACCCTAAAATATACTTCCACATGCTCAATTACCAAAAAAAAAACACTCCTCTGCTATCCCTTCTTATCCTTTCAATATATCATATCAAATTCTATATCACTAAAATTTATTTCCATTCCATAATCCACCATCTTATAATTAAATATTTTATTTCTCCTAACTCTCAATAAACCACACAACAAAAAATCTCATTTTATAAATAATCAACAAAAATCACCAAATACAACAAAATAAAAACTCAACTATAATTATTATCCCAATAATATCTAAAAATATAACTAATCCAAACCACAATTAAATTATCTCCAATATAAATCTATAAAATCAATATCCAATAAAACATCCACAAATTATACACTTAATTCTAAATTATAAAAATAACTCCAACAACAATCCTTATTTCAACTCATTCATATTATAATAAACTCACATAACTAAAAACCAACCAATATAAAAACAATCTATAATAATAATTATATTTTATTATAAATCAATTATCTCAATCATACATCAACCCAACCCAAAAAACCCCCACCAAACCCCAAAACCACAAAAAAAACAACCCAAAAAACAAAAAAAAACAAAAAACCCAAAAACCCAAAAACCCCCCCACCCCCAAAAACCCCCCACAACCCCAAAAAAAAAACAACCCAAACACCAAAAACACAAAACCAAACACAACACCACAAAACAAAAACACCAACCACAAAACAACCAAACACCCCAAAAAAACACAAACCCACCCAACCAAACACACAAAACCACAAACACAACAACACCCAAACCCACAAAAACCAACAACAAAAAAAACAAAAAAACCCCAAAACAACCCCACACCCAAACCACCACACAAACACACAACACCAAACCCCCCAACCAACAAAACCCAACAAAAAAACAAAACCCCACAAAAAACCCCACCACCCACAACACACCACCCCCCACACAACCCAAACAAACACAACCAACACCCCAACAACCCCCCACAACACAAACACACCAAACACAAAACACCCCAAACACCACACACCCACAAAACAAACAACCACACAAACAACAAACACAAAAAAAAACAAAAACCCAACAACCACAAAACAAACACAACCAAAACCCCCCCAACAAAAACAAAAAACACCCCACCCAACACCACCCCAACCAAAACAAAACTCACCCAAACAACAAACAAAAAAAAAAACCCAAAAAAAAACTAAAATACAAACACCACAAAAACAACAAAAACACCACACAAAAAACACAAAACAAAACAAACAAAAAACAAAAACCCAACAACCCAAACAAAAAAAAAAACAAAAAAAAATAAAAATAAACCCAAAACCACAAAAAAAAAAAACAACACATAACCAAACAAAAACACAAACCAACAAAAAAAACCCAAACACACCCACCAAAACAAAAAAACACCCCACAACAAACACCAAAAAAACAAAAAACCACAAAACACAAAAAACAAACCAAACAACAACCACAACACCACAAAACACCAACAAAAAACCCACCCAACCACAAAAAAACAACAACAACAACCCACCCCCAACAAACCAAAACACCCAACCAACAAACACCAACAACCCAAACAAAAACAAACACCAAAACCCCAAACACAAAACAACAACAAAAAAAAACAAACACCACTACACCACAAACCAAACCAAAAACCACACAACACCAAACCAAAACCCCAAAAAAAAAAAAAAAAAAAAACAACCACCCAAAACCAACCCCAAAACCACACACCACCCACCACAACACCAACACAAACACAACCCCAAACAAACACCCCAACCAAACCACCCCACCCACCCCAAACAAAAAAAACAACACAACACACCAAAACCAAAAAAAACACCACAACACAACCCAACCCAACCAAAAAACAAACACCAAAAAAAAAAACACAACACCCACAACACACCCAACCAAAAACCCCACAACCAAAACCAACACAACACCCACAAAACAAACCAAAAACAACCACAAACCCCCAAACAACCAACACAAAACAACACAACACAACACCCCAACAACACCCAAACCCCAAAACAACAACACCCCAAACAACCAAACACCCACACCAAAAAACCCCCCCACCCACCACACACCACCACACCCACACCCCCACCCACCACACAAACACCCACACACCACACCACACCCAAAACAACCACCCACACACCAACAAACACCAAAAACCACCCAAAAACCAAAAAAACACCAACCAAAAAACCACCCCAAACAAAACCAAAAACAACAAAAAAAACACCAAACACAACCACACCCCCCAACCCAAAACCAAACACCAACAAAAAACAAAACACACAAAACCCCAAAACCAACACACCCAAAAAACCAACCACACAACCAACCCACCCCCAAACAACCAAACCCACAACACCCCAACCAACACCACCACACCCAACAAACACCCAACACCCACACCAACCACACCCAAAAAACCACAACCCCCAAACCCACCAACAACACAAACAACCACCCACACCCCAACCCAAACACACCAAAACAAAACACACAAACACAACACAAACCAAAACACAACACCCCACACACAACCCCCCACACAACCCACACCCCACAAAACAACACAACCCCCCACAAACCCACCCAACCCCACAAAAAACACCCAACAACCACACAACCAAACACACACAAACACACCAACCAAACAAAACAAACCAAAAAAAACACAAACACCCCCACAACCCACCCCCACACCAACCCACACCCAAACCCCAAACCAACCACCCAAAACAAACCCACACAACCCCAAAACCAACCCACCCCACCCAACCCAAACCAACCAAAACCCAACAAAACACCAACCACCCCAACCCACCACAACAAACACCCACACCACAACAAAAAAAACACCCAAAAACAACCACCACAAACAAACAACCAACAACCAAAACACACACAACACAAACAACCAACCAACACAAAAACACAAACAAACACACAACCCACCCAACCAAAACCAAAACCAACACAACCACCACACCAACCACAACCAACAAACACAAAACCACAACCCACCACCAAACCACCAACAAAACCAAAACAAAACCAACAACCCCACAACAAACCCAACCCCCACAACAAAACCACAACACCCAACAACAAACACAACACCCCCAACAAACACCCACAACACACCACCAAAAAAACAACCAACCCCACCAACACCCCCCACACAAACCACCACCCAACAACAAAACCCAACAAACAAACAACACACCCCAAACAAACAACCACCCAACAACACCCACCACACCAACAACCAAAAACCCACCAAAAACAACAAACCCCACACCCCCACCCACACAACAACAAACCACAACAAAAAAACCAAACAAAACACAACAAAACACCAACCAACCAAACACCAAACAACACAAAAAAAAACCAAAAAACACAAACACCACAACACCAACAAACAACCAAACCAAAACCACCACACCCAAAAAAAACCCAACCACCAAACAACAAAACAACAAACCACCCAAACAACCAACACACCCACAACACAAAACAAACACCAACAACCAACACAAAACACCCCCCCCCCCCACAAAACACACCACAACCAACAAACAACACAAAACAACCCCCAAACCACCACCACAAACCCAACACACAACAAAACACAAAACAACAAAAAAAAAACACAAAACAACACCACCAACCACAAACCAAACACCCAACCACAACCACCCCCACCCACCACACAACACCAAACACACAACACACACCACCACCAAAACCAAAACCCAAACACACCCACACACCCCCACCACCCCCACCAACAACCCCACACACCACAACCACCCAACAACACCAAACCACCCCACCCAAAACACCCAACACAACCACACAAACCCACCCACACACCCCCCCCCACAACCACCCAACCAACACCAAAAACAAAAACAACCCCCACAACACCCACCCCACACCAACCCCACCCCCCCCAAACCACAACCCAACCCAACAACACAACACCACCAACACACCCAACCACCAAACCACACCCACAACCCAAACAACCCAACCACACACCACCCCCCCAACAACCACCAAACACCACCACCACACCCAACACACACCCCACCACAACAACCACCACAACCAAACCAACCCCAACCCACCACAAAACCCACAACACCACCACACCCCACACCCAAACACACCAAACACCACCCCACACAAACAAAACACACAACACCCAACCACCACAAACAACACAAAACCCACCCCAACACCCCACCCAACCACCCACACCAACCAACCAAACCAAAAACACAAACACCACACAACCAACCACAAACACAAACCAACCACAACACACAACCCCACACAACCAACAAACCCCCACACCCAAAACACCAAAACCAAACCACACACAAAAAACAAACCCACAAACACCACCAAAAAACAACCACAAAACAACAAACCAAACAACCACAAACCCAACACCAAACCAACCACCACCACAAACAAACCACAACCCCAACCAAACCAAACACAACACCAAACCAAAACCAAAAAACCCACACAACCACAAAACCAAAACACAAAACACCAACAAAAACACCACACCAAAAACCACCAACCAAAACACCCAAACCAAACAAAACCAACACAAACAAACCCCAAACAAACCCCACAAACCAACACCAACAAACCACCACACAACAACAATACCACACCAACACAAACCAAACCAACCAAACCCACCAACAACCAAACACCACAACCAACAACAACCAAAAACACACAAACCAAAACAACCAAAACCAAACCAACAAAACCAACCAAACAAAAACCAAAAAAAAACCAACCCCAACCAAACACCCCAAACCACCCAAACCACAACCACCCACCACAAAACACCCCCACACCAACCACAACCCAAACCACAACACCAAAACCCAACACACAACCACACAACAAAACCACAACCCACACACCAAAAACCCCCCCAACCCCCAACCCCACACCCACAACCAAAAAAAAAAACAAAAACACACCAACCCACCAAAACCAAAACAACCCCCAAAAACACCCCACCACAACACAAACCCACCACACAACAAAACACACCCAACACACACAACAACAACAAAACAACCCCCAAACCACCCACCACATAACCAACCACACCCACCAAACCCAAACCCCACACCAAACCCCCCCACAAACAAACCAACCCACCACCACCAACACAACACACACACCCACCACCCCCACAAACACAAACCACAAACCACCCCAAAACACCCCCCAAACCAACCAAACAACCACAAAAAACACACACCACACACACCACCAACCCCCCACAAAACCCCCAAACCAAAACACAACAACCCCACACAAACACACCCAACACCACAAAACAAAACCCAACCACCCAAAAACACCAACCCCCACACAACAACCCCCACCACACCCCAACCCCCCACCCCAACCACCCAAACCAACAACCACCACCAAACACCCAACCCCACACCACACCCCACAACCAAAAACACCCCCCCCCCACACAACAACCAAAAAACCCACAAACAACCCACCCCCACAACCCAACCCAACAACCCACCCCAACCCCCCACAAACACCCCCACCCCCCACCACCACAACCCCCACCCCCCCCAAACACACCCCCCCCCCAACACACAACCCAACCACCAACAACCCACCAACCACCCCACAACCCCCCCACAACCACAACCAAAACCCAAACACAACAACCCCAAACAACCCCACCCCAACCAAACCACACCCCCAAACCCCAACACCCCCCCAAACCACCACCCAAACAAAAAACCCACCAACCCCCCCAAACCACCCACCCCCCCCAAACACCCCCCCCCCCCCCCCCCCCCCCCCCACCCACCCAACCCACCACACACCCCACAAAACACCCACCCACCCCAACACAACCAACCACCCAACACACCCCCAACCCACACCAAAACACCACCCCCCCACACCACCAACCACCCAACCACCCCACACACCAACCCCCCACCCCCACCCCCCACACCCAAAACCACAACCAAACCCCAACAACCCCACACACACACCCAAACCCCCCCCACCAACACACACACCCAACCACACAAACCAAACCAACAAACACCACACACCACAACACAACACCAAAACCCACCAACCACCACACCAAACAAACACCAAACCCACACCACCCAAACCACCAAAAACCCACACACACCCACCAAACACACCCCCCACAAACCCAACCAAAACACACACACAAAACCCACCCACCCAACCCCAACACACCACACCCAAACCACACCCACAACAACCAACCCAACAACACACACAACACCACCACCCCACCCAACCACAACCCCAACCACCCAACCCAACAACCCAACACACCACCACACAACCAACACCACACCAAAAAACCAAAAACCAACACACACCACCACAACCAACCACCACCCCAAACCCCACCCCAAACACACAACCCCAACCAAACCACCAACACACACCACCACACCAACCCCACACCACCAACCAAACAAACACCCAACCAAACCACACAACCCCACCACCCAACAAAACCCCACCACACCACCACCCCCAAACAAACACACCCCCACCCACCCCCACCCCAACCCCCCCCCACCCCACCCCCCCCCAACCACCCAAACCCCCCACCCCCCACCCCCCCCCCCAACCCCACCCCACACCCCACCACCCACCCCACCCCCCACCCCAACCACCACACACCCCCCACCAAAACCCACCACCACCCACAACCAACAAACCAACACAACCCACAACCACCCACAAACCACCACCCCACCAACCCACCCACCACAACACCCCAAAACACCAACCACCCCCCCAAACCAAACCACACCACCCACCAACCAACCCCAACCCCCACACCCCAACAACCAACAACAAACACCACCCCACCCCAA
Source organism: Linum lewisii (assembly GCA_034768395.1). NCBI lineage: Eukaryota > Viridiplantae > Streptophyta > Magnoliopsida > Malpighiales > Linaceae > Linum > Linum lewisii. The sequence continues at coordinate 438 of JAVBHU010000426.1, read as the reverse complement.
ACACCCCCCCCCCAACCAACCCACACCCAACACCACACAACCAACAAACACCACAACCACCAACAACCAACCACACCCACCCACCAACCACCCCACCACCCCACCAAACAACACAACCCACACAACACCCACCCACCCACCCCACCAAACACAAACACAACCCAAACCCACAAACACACAAACCCAAACCCCCCACCACAAAACCACCCCCACACACACCCCACAACAACCCCCACCCAACCACAAACCAACACCCCCCAAACAACCCCACCACAACCAACCACCCACCCAACAAACACAACCACACACCCACCACCCACCAACCCCCACCCCCCAACCCCCCCACCCCCACACCCACCCCACACACCCCCACACAACCCACCCCAACAACCCCCACACCAAAAACACCACCAACCCCCCACACCCCAAAACCAAAAA
>JAVBHU010000425.1:12500-15000 GCA_034768395.1 Linum lewisii | reverse complement strand
TTGGGTTTGGGTGGCTGGGCCCTGGCATCCGGGGGGGTTTTCGGGGCCCTTTGGTTCGTGATGGGCCCCGGCATAATTTGGGCGGGGGGAGGGCCGGGGCTCTGGGCCCGTCCCATCCGGGGCGGGCCCCGGGCCCCTGGGCCCCGGGCACCCGGGGGTTTGGACCGGGGATTGGGCCCCTGCACCCGGGGGCTGTGTCGGTGCTCTCGGCCTGCATCCGGGGCTGTGTCCGGGGCTCTGGGCCCGGCACCCGGGTGTGCAGCAGCAAAAGAAAAATTTTGGGAGAAATATTTAATACTAACCCAAAAAAATTAAAGAAACTTTGTATCATGAAGGGTTTAAGGGAAATGTTAAAAATCTCTGAAAAATTTTCAGATAAAAAAACCCCTTTAAAAAAGGAAGATTTTATGGGGGGGTGTGATCCTCGGCAATATTGATGTTTTCCCCGTGGGAGAGAGGAAAAGTTGCAATTTGCTCTTAGGGGGGTGGTGCTGCCCCCCTCGGTGGCCGACCGTGCGCTTGCCCTGGCCACTTCCCTAGCCCTGCTTGGTTATCCGCGGGCCCCCCATGGGGCAAGGTGGGGGGGCCCGGGTCGGCCGGCGGCCGTCGGTCCCCGGGGGGTGGCCCCCGGCGGCGGCTTTCCCCGGGGCCCGGGGCCCTTTTTCAATTTTTAGTGGGCCCAAAATTTATCGGTTTTTCCGGCCCCTTTTTCCGCGGGCCCCTCCACTGAGTCTTCCGAAAGGTAGCCTTCCCGTTTGGCCCCCCAAATGGTTTTTTCGGTCCCGGGGTTGCCGTTGGGGCGTGTTGGTAGAATCTGGGGGTGGCCGGGTGTCCGTCCGTTCGACCCCTTTGTTTTTTTTTCTTCTGTTTTCCCTTTCGTGTTAAGCGGGCTTTGATGGTCACTTTTGGTGCCTTGTTTGGGGGGCTTTGCAACGTCAAAGCTCATTGGGGGTCATGGATGCTGGCTGCCCTACGTTGTCCGTGATGCCCCTGAGGGTTTTTGAGTTGTTTGGGGGGACGGGCCCCTTTGTTTTGAGCACAAAACCGGGGTCTCCCCCAATCTTTTCTTCATTGCCCCTTTCCCCCTGCCCCGATGGTGGAAAAACGGGGTTCCTGTGTTGCCCCCCCAAGAAGGGGAATTATCATTTTTGAAAGCCCCTTTTAACCTTGTGCTCCCTTGGGGGCTTGGGGACATCGTGGTGGCCCACTTTTCCCCAGTTTTCCCCCTCGGTGCGTTTCATGGACCTGTGTGCGTTTTTGCTCTCGGATGGGGAAAAGTGATGGGGCCAGGGGGTGCTTACATCCTCAATGGGGGCCCGCCCTTTCGTTTCATTTATTATGCCTGCATTTTCCCTTAACTTTGGGCTTCGGCCCGACCCCTAGGGAGATTTTTTCAAATGGGGAATCCCTCCCTGGTTGACCTTCCCCGTAGCCCTATGTTGTCCAAAGTTTAAACCCCATGCATGTGTGAGAAACAAATTCAGCCTGTGAAACTGCGAAGGGCCCAAAAAAATCAGTTAAAGTTTTTGGGTGGTACCTGCTACTCGGTAACCCTAGTAATTCTAGAGCTAATCCCTGCAACAAACCCCGACTTTTGGAAGGGGGCGCATTTAATTTGATAAAAGGTCAACGCGGGCTCTGCCCGGTTTGTTTTGATGATTCATGAAACTGCCTTTTGGGGGCCTTGTGCCCGGGGCGCATCATTCAAATTTCTGCCCTATCCAAATTTCGATGGTAGGATAGGGCCTACCAAGGTGGGACGGGTGACGGAGAATTAGGGTTCGATTCCGGAGGGGGAGCCTGAGAAAGGCTACCCCCAACCCCGGAAGGCCCCCAGGGCGCCCTTACCCAAACCTGACCGGGGAGGGTTTGTGAAATAAATAACCAAAACCGGGCTCATTGGTCGGGGAATTGGGAAAGAGAAATCTAAACCCCCCTTAAAGGTACCATTGGGGGCCGTCTTTTCCCGCCGCGGTAAAACCCGTCCAAAGCGTATATTTAAGTTTTTGCCAGAAAAAGCCGTTTGTTGGCCCTTTGGGGGTTTTGGGGGCGGCCGGGCCCCCCGGTTTGCCCCCGTTCTTGCCCCCCCTGCCGGCATGCGCTCCGGTCTTTAATTCCCGGGCTTCCTCCGGCCTTCCCCTTTAAAAATTAAATGCCAAAGCCCAACCTTACCCCCCCCTGAAACAATTGCTGGGGTAAAAATCCCCGGATTTTTGGCCTAGGTTGGCCTTTGGGATCGGAGAAATGATTCCCCCGGGCCCGTCGGGGGGATTCGTAAATTTTTGTCAGAGGGGAAATTCCCTTTGGGTTTATGGGAAAAACGAAAAAAACTGCGAAAGCATTTGCCAAAGGGTGTTTTCATTAAAACCGCCCCAAAGTTTGGGGGGCCCCCGGGCGATCAGTACCGTCCAGTCTCAACCCCTAAACCCCATGGACCAGGGGTCGGCGGTTTTGGTTTTTGGACTCCGCCGGCACCTTATGAGAAATCAAAAACTTTGGG
>JAVBHU010000425.1:5000-7500 GCA_034768395.1 Linum lewisii | reverse complement strand
AATTCAAAATTATGAAACTTTGTACCATGAATGGTTATGGTATGTTAACATCTCTGCAAAATTTCAGATCAAAACTCCTTAAAATGAAGATTTTATGGGGGGGTGTGACTCCCGGATATTGATGTCTACCCGTGGGAGAGGGGAAAAAGTTGCTTTTGCTCTATAGGGGGTGGTGCGACCCCCTCGGGGGCCCGCCGTGCGCTTGACCTGGCCATGTCCCTGAGCATGTTTGGTTATCCCAGGGCCCCCCCGGGGCAAGGTGGGGGGCCCGCGGCCGGCGGCCGTTGGTCCCCGGCGGCTGGTCGCGGCGGTCGGCATTCGGTGGTCAGTGGGCCTTTTAATTTTTGTGGGTCTAATTTTCGGTGTTTCGGCCCTTCGCTGGCCCCCCTGAGTTTTCCCGCATGGTGACCGTTGCAGTTTGGCTCCCGAGGTTATTGTCGGTCTCCCGGGGGTTGCCGTTGCGGGGTGTTGGTAGTATCTCGGGTGGCCTGGGTGTGTCCCGTTCGATCTTTGTCGGTTCTTTGTTTTCTCTTTCGTGTTAAAGGGTGCGTGATGGTCCGTTTGGTGAACTTTTTTGGGGGGTTTGCAAAGTCTAAGTCATTGGCGGGTCATGGAGTGGGTCATACGTTGTACGTGATGACTGAGTGGTTTTTGGTTGTTTGGGGGAGGGTCCTTTCTTTTTAGATCGAACCGTGGTCTCACATCTCTCTTCATTGCCCCCTTCCCTGACCCCATGGTGGAGAAGGTTCCCGTGTTTCCCAACCCCGAAGGGGAAAATTTTCATGTTGCAAGACCCGTTCTACCTTGTGTCCCCCGGGGTGCTTGGTGGACATCTGGGGCCCAAGTTCCAGTCTCTCACCTCGGTGCGTTTCATGGACCTAGTGTGTCGCTTGTGCTCTCGGTGCTGGAAGTGATGTGGCCATGGGTGTTCTTTTTCAATGGTTGGGCCCCACCTTCGATTCATTTATTAGACTGCATCTTCCCTTTTCTTTGGTGCTTCGGCTCCGAGCTAGGGAGTTTTCGTCGAATGAGGGAAATGCTACCTGGTTGTCCTGCCCCGTAGTCATATGCTTGTCTCAAAGATTAAGCCCTGCATGTGGATATGAACAAATTCAGACTGTGAAATGCGAATGGGTCATTTAAAACAGTTATAGTTTGTTTGATTGGGTACCTGCTACTCGGTAAACCCTAGTAATTCTAGAGCTAATACGTGCAACAAACCCCCACTTTTGGGAAAGGGGGGCATTTATTAGATAAAGGTCAACGCGGGGGTCTGCCCGTTGTTTTGATGATTCATGATAACTCGAGGATCGCAGGCTTGGCGGCGACGCATCATTCAAAAATTTTTGCCCTTCAACTTTCGTGGTAGGATAGAGGCCTACCATGGTGGGGGAGGGTGACGGAGAATTAGGGTTCGATTCCCGGAGGGGAGCCCGAGAAACGGCTACCCCAAACCAAGGAAAAAGGGAGAGGCGCGCAAATTACCCAATCCCGACACGGGGGGGGTAGGACAATAAATAAAAATACCCGGGGTCATTTAGTCTGGGAATTGGAATGAGTACAATCTAAACCCCTTAACGGTACCCTTGGGGGCAAGTTGGTGCCAGCAGCCCCGGTAAATTTCCCGCTCCAATAGCGTATATTTAAATTGTTGCAGTTAAAAAGCTCTAGTTGGACTTGGGTTGGGTCGGCGGGGTTTCCCCCCACGGTGTGCACCGGCCCTCTTGTCCCTTCTGCCCCGGGGATGCGCTCCTGGTCTTAATTTGGGGGTCGTGCCTCCGGGCAGTTCTTTTTAAAAAATTAGGTGCTCAAAGCAAACTACGCTCTAAATACATTAGCATGGGATAACATCACAGGATTTCGGTCCTATTGTTTTGGGCCTTCGGGATCGGAGTAATGATTAACAGGGACAGTCGGGGGGCATTCGTATTTCATAGTCAGAGGTGAAATTCTTGGATTTTGAAAGACGAACAATGCGAAAGCATTTGCCAAGGATGTTTTCATTAATCAAGAACGAAAGTTGGGGGCTCGAAGACGATAGATACGTCCTAGTCTAACCATAAACGATGCCGACCAGGGATCGGCGGGGATGTTGCTTTTTGGACTCCGCCGGCACCTTATGAGAAATCAAAGTTTTTGGGGTTTCCCGGGGGGAGTATGGTCGCAAGGCTAAAACTTAAAGGAATTGAGGGAAAAAGGGCACACCAGGAGTGGAGCCTGCGGCTTAATTTGACTCAACACGGGGAAACTTACCAGGTCCAGACATAGTAAGGATTGACAGACTGAGAGCTCTTTCTTGATTCTATGGGTGGTGGTGCATGGCCGTTCTTAGTTGGTGGAGCGATTTGTCTGGTTAATTCGTTAACGAACGAGACCTCAGCCTGCTAACTAGCTATGCGGAGGCACCCTCCGTGGCCAGCTTCTTAGAGGGACTATGGCCTTTTAGCCAAGGAAGTTTGAGGCAATAACAGGTCTGTGATCCCCTTAGATGTTCTGGGCC
>JAVBHU010000424.1:0-22349 GCA_034768395.1 Linum lewisii | reverse complement strand
CAGCAAATACTACATTTCCGGTTTTGGCCCTTCCAACAAGTCACCACTTATCTTTATTTTCAGCAAATTATGAACATTTCATGAATTTATAAAATAAATAAAAGAAAAATTTATTACTATAAACAAATTGAAAGGTGTGCTATTAATGTGTATAGAGAATAATCTATCTATGTGGCATACTAATCTATATGCTTTGAATAGGTATGTTTTCGATCTTTTCGAAGTTGTTATTCGAAAAATACTTCATTCAGAAACATCGGTAAAATTTTAAAATGTTTAATCTCATGTTTTACAATGATATTATTATCAGATAGGTAAAAAAAATATTACAAGTAGATTATCGTGTTTATAATCATTTTAGGCGAAATAATTTTTATCGTACCAGCTAGTGCGACTTATGACAGATCAATTGTGTGTGTTGGACAGTGTAATGACATAAACATAGCTTCACCATATCAGACCGATCACGTTGCCAATATGCGACCCAATTAGTTGAACAAACCCGTGTTTGATTTTGTAGTCAATGTATGAAAAATTATACATTTAATAAAAAAATATCCATCTCGTAATATTAATAAAATAAAATCACATTTAGACATGTAACTTTCATATAGTAATTAATAATTAATTTAGAGTTTTAATGTAGGTTCTTGGTGTGTGTAGATGCGTCTTTATTTACTGAAATTAATGCATAATTGAGAGTCATTAAGCCGTTTCTGGATTCACATTTTAATCCACAATTTTTTATTTATTTATTCAGGTATATCATTAATTAGTTGTAATCCAACGATCAAGTTAGTTATAATTTACAATAATGCACTTCACCTCTTAAACAACCTATGGCTAAGTGCTTTAAAATTAGCTATATATTTATATTTTTAGTGCATTTTGTTAGTTTAGAATAGACCAAATAGTATTATTTCATAATTATTAGTAATGAGCATGATTTTAATTCTAAAAGTATATTAGTATAAAAGCATAAATCATAAAGTTCAATTTCAAAAATTTGCATATTAGGCTTTGTTACTCTAATATCATGATGCCCTAAGTAGTGTCCTAGATTGACCCACTCTGTTTTTTCATTGAGCAAATTAATGTTTAATTTGTTATATGATTTGTAACCAAAATCATAGTTAGATCAGGTCGATGTTGAAATCAATAATTCAGGAAAAATCAAAAGGAATCACCCAGAAAGAATCTACCCGACTGCCCCAGGAGATAGTCTGAGGCGAAATTATAATATCCTACACGTCAAATATCACACATGTGAACTTAAGATTTCACAAGAGTCATCTTATCCAAATTCCTCATACAGAAGGTTGGAAAACACAGAGTTATCTCCATCCCTCTTACTCCTTCGCTAGCCTGATAAGAAAGGTTAGATATAAGATATCAAAACCCTATCAGGACACGCCTATTTAAGGCAGGCTACACAACTCAAAGGGATCAAACAACACACAAACACAAATACATTATTACTCTTGCCTACTCATCCTCGACAGGTTCCCCAGTTCCAACCCATTATCGCAGCTCACCCCCACCCACCCCTCCCCTTCATTCATTCTATCTTACTACCTTTCGCCGTGTTTTGCAAGGTTCTCCATCCTAAACCCTAACCCACCGACAAAAAACCAGAAGTCAATTCAAGCAACAACAATCATCCGACTCCAGATCCTCGTTCGAACCACTCTATTGCTCTACCCAATTCGACGATCTAGTCGTAACAACTACCAAACCATGCAACTAGACTCCAAAAATTACAAATCAATCACCAATTAGGCCTCCCTATACATAAAGTTACAAGAAGAAAGTGAAAAGAAAAGGGTAATTAGATGGGGGGCTAATATGGATACATCAAGTAGGGGAATCAAAAAGGTGATAAGTGTGCAAGCTGACATCTGGAGTGACGTTCCAACTAAGTGATCATTTAATCAACAAAACCGTATCTTAGAAAGTTGTATAATTTTATAAGGAAAATAGCACTTTGACCCCCTCTACTTTGCCAACTTAACAAATAGCTTTTTATACTATAAATTGATCTTTTTACCTCTTCTTACTTTGACTACTTTGCATTTTGGGTCCTTCCATTTCAACTAACGTTTTCATGACGTTAAATCTGGGCACATATGCACACCGACGGAGAGAGATATCGGAGGCAGGACAGTAAGAGTTGTCCAGGGAGATAAATTGAGGAGGTATATATTGTGAAGAGTATGGTAAAATACGGAAGGCTTTAGAATAGTACGTTTTATTCATCAATTCCATCCTATGTAATTATATATACCACACTACAAAAAAGTTTACCTTTAGCTACTACAAAATTACAACGGCATGAAAATGCAGTAACAAATAGTTAGTATTTGCTACTGCAAATTACTACATGAAATAGTAATTGCCGTAGCAAATAGTAACTATTTGCAACTACATTTACATGCCGTTGTAATTTTGTAGTAGCTAAAGATCAATTTTTTTGTAGTGACTACAAAAAATTTGATCTTTAGCTACTCTAAATTACAACGACAAGAAAATGCAGTAACAAATAGTTGATGTTTGCTACGACAATCATTATTTCATGTAGTAATTTGCTGTAGTAAATACTATTGCAACACCACTATTTGCGACGGGGATGCTGAGTGTCACAAATAGTATTTGCTACAGCAAATCACTACATGAAATAGTGATTGTCGTAGCAAACATCAACTATTTGCTATTGCATTTTCATGCCGTTGTAATTTTGCAGTAGCTAAAGATCAATTTTTTTTGTAGTGTACTTATATTCTCAATTAAAAAAACATTTAGTAAACTAATGCATGGCTATTGAAGCTAACATGTTGTACTGAGAGCACACCAATTAAAATCATGAAGACGATCCCAAAATGTAAAGTTAACAAAGTTGAGGGGGTAAAGTGATATTTTCTCAGTTTTATACGGCAACGTGCAAACCTCCTCCTTCAATCATTACAGTATCTACGGAATCTTAATTTTCAGGGTTTGATTACAACTTAACAACTGTTATATTTGGTACTCGTTTGGAAACTTCTTATCGTATCACTACCTTTTTTCGATTCAATTTTTAGTTTAAATTATGTTGGTTGTTATCACTTTTACGATTCGATATGAATCTATGGTCACGAACGATGCTTCATTTTGATGCTAAAAGACGGAATTGTGGTCAGAATACTGTATATCTTGAGATATAGGATTTTTTGACAGATTACTTTGATCAACTCTGAGTCTATGACTTGTTCGTTTAATTTTGATTTTGTTAAAATCAACACGACCTTTGCTGAATTCTCTTTCCGATGGTATCTTATTCCACATAGAAGTGTAATTGATACAAAAACCAATCTTGAATATCTCTTTACAACTCGAGTTATTGGGATACAACGGTTCATGACAATTGGAAAATTGAAGTTTATTTATAGAGTTTGGATACAATTATCGAAACTGAAATCTAGTTAGCACGGTCTAGAGTTTAGAAACAATTACCGCGATGCATACATTTAAATAAAAAATTGCTAAACTACCACGTCGTCATTGAAATTGTGCATACAAACCTTGCATATATGTCATCTCACTTCGCAATCAATTAATCAAAATATTATCTCTGGTTAGTAGGATGAACGAAAAATTGATCACAGTTATGAAAGATAAACGTAAATACCATTCAGTGCTCAAAAAGATATTAATACTTAGTACGAACCGAATATAAAACATGAGTAACATTTCAATGAATTTTACTCTTAAAAGCATCAATGAAATAATTTTTCCATCCCTAGATTTTGCAATTGTACAATTCTAATAGCAAAGTATAGACTAAAACACATGTATTCGAAATCACAAATTCCAAACGTACATTTATTTTCTTAATTAGCCGACTCCTTCTTAACAGAAAAGAAGAAGAAGGATAAAGCTGCAAGCAGAAATTAGGACAGCAGCAGCTAAAAGCACTAGCTGCTTCCTTTCTCATTTCCTTTTTTATATTCCGACGGTAGGGTTTCCATTTTTACTGTTCGGATAAGTAAATAACTGTAACAATAAAAGTCGAACACGTGGCAACGGTGAAAAGGAAATGACATTCAATTTAAATGAAACGCTGCGTAGCTTCATTTGTTCTTTACTTCGATTCGCAGCTCTGTATTCCTTTTCCTCTGTCGTTCATCTTCCCAGCTTCCTTTGCCTGCAATCTCTGGTGAAGCAGTGTTGTTTAATACCCTCCCACAAGTTGGAGAGTGTATATCAATAACTCCCAACTTGCTCAATAGAAACTGTAATCTTCGGCGATGAAAACCCTTAGTAAAAAGATCTGCCAATTGCTCTTCAGTTGAAACATGGTGCAGCTTGACAAGTCCTGATTTGATTCTTTCTCTTGTAACATGGCAATCGATTTCGATATGCTTTGTCCGTTCATGGAAAACAGGATTTTCTGCAATGTGTATGGCCGACCTATTATCACAGTAGATGTTCACTGGTGTCACAACTTTTACTCCCAAGTCTGCAAGTAATACAGTCAGCCACTGGACTTCACACACAAGATGTGCTAATGCTCTATATTCTGCCTCTGATGAAGACCTTGAGACAGTAGTTTGCTTCTTAGACTTCCAAGTCACTAAACTAGATCCCAAATAGGTGCAATATCCAGTAATTGATCGCCTTGTATCCGGACAAGTAGCCCAATCAGAATCACAAAATCCCTGCAATACCAATTCATTGTCTGACTTATAGAATAGACCTTGTCCAGGAGATGATTTAAGGTACCTTAGAATCCTTTGAGCTGCTTGCAAGTGTCCAACACACGGTTCAGATTGATATTGACTGAGTTGCTGAACTGCAAATGCAATGTCAGGCCTAGTAATTGTAAGGTAATGCAGCTTCCCAACTAGTTGTCTGTACAGGCCAGGATTCTCCAACTTGTCTCCTTGCTCTGCACTAAGTCTTGTGTTAGGATCCATTGGTGACTTGGTACTCTTACACTCCAGAAAACCTGCCTCATTCAACAATTCAATGCAATATTTTCGTTGATTCACTACAATCCCTGACTTGGACCTGGCAACCTCTAAGCCTAGGAAAAACTTGAGATCACCTAAGTCTTTGATCTTGAAATTGGACTGTAAATAGAGCTTGACCATATCGATTTCATCTTGAGAAGCACCTGCTAGTATGATGTCGTCAACATAGACTAAAAGGATGACCATGTGATCATCTTCACCCTTAATGAACAAAGAATAATCTGCACTTGACTGTCTAAAACCATGATCCAAAAGAGACTGAGTAAGCTTGGCAAACCACTGACGACTTGCCTGTTTGAGGCCATAAAGAGACTTCTTGAGTCGACAACACATGCCATGTTGATGTTGTACTGATAGACCAGGAGGAATCTGCATGTAAACCTCCTCCTCAAGCTCACCATGGAGAAACGCATTAGAGACATCCATCTGCTGGAGCTGCCATTGTGTCTCTCAATGGTGCCATCTGACCTCAATTTTATTTTGTAAACCCAACGACAACCAACAGGTTTCTTACCAGATGGCAAAGGAACTATGTCCCAAGTCTGGTTAGCATCTAGGGCAGAGAGCTCCTCCTCCATAGCTTTCCTCCAACAAAGATCCTTAATAGCTTCAGAATAAGAGTTTGGTTCTTGAGTAACCACGACAGCCAAGGCATAATCCCTGTAACTATCTGACAAATGAGCATAAGATACAACAGATGCAAGAGAATGCCTGGTAATGCTGCAGTCAAGATGATAATCCTTAAGATGAACAGGAATGTTTCTTGCCCTGGTGGATCGACGAGGAGGTGGATCATCTGAGACACCATCATCTGGAGCTTCAATGTGAGGGTCAGCTTCCAACTCCACTGCATCATCAGTCAGTACATCCTGTGGAAAACAAGAAGAATTTGGCACAGCTGGACAGCTAAGAGGAGGGCTTGAGTGATCGACAGACTGACTCAAGTCTGCAGGAGGCAGCCTATGATCTGATTCTTGGTAGATCATAGGAGGAATGGACTGACTTTGGGGTAAGGCTGAACTGGAAACATCTTTAAAAGGGAATATTGACTCATAAAAGATAACATCACGTGAAACAAAGGTCTGATTGGTATGTAAATCCATAACTTTATACCCCTTAATCCAGAAGGCATACCAAGGAAGACACATTGTCTAGCCCTGGGTTGAAATTTGGTTCTGTGTTGTGAAAGGGTAGAAGCATAACACAGGCATCCAAAAACTTTCAGGTTGTCTAAGGTGGCAGAAGATCCATGAAGCTTTTCATATGGGGAATATTTGTTAAGAATTGGCGTTGGCATTCGATTGATTAAGTAAACTGCATGAAGAACACAGTCACTCCAAAAGGGTAGAGGTAGGCCTGCCTGAAACTGCAAAGCCCTGGCTACATTTAGGATATGCTGGTGTTTTCTTTCAACCCTAGCATTCTGCTGAGGAGTTTCAACACAGGACATCTGATGTAAAATGCCATGATCACTGAAAAATTTGGTCATATTAAATTCTTTGCCCTGATCACTTCTAATAACCTTAACAGTTCGACCAAATTGGTTTTTAACCATAAGACAGAATGATTCAAGGTAACTTCTGGACTCAGATTTGTGTTTCATGAGATAAACCCACACCCCTCTAGAGTAATCATCAACGATGGTGAGAAAGTAGGAGAATTTATCATAAGATTCAGTAGCTAATGGTCCCCAAATGTCTACATGAATCAAGTCAAAAGAGTGAGCAGCAGTGCTGTCACTTACAGGGAATGAAAGACGTTTCTGCTTAGCTAAGTGACAGACTTGACAGTGTAAAATATTCTCACTCTCTATTGTAGGATTACATGATTGAAGTAATTGGACTCTATCTAAACTAGCATGACCTAAACGCCAATGCCAAAGGTTGATTTGTTGAGGCTGAAAGTTGTAAGTGGTAGCTATGATAGGAGAAGTGAAGTTTGAAGTATGAGGTTGAGCATTGAGCTGGTACAGGCCTCTAGTCTCTGTGGCCAAACCAATCATCTTGCTGTTGGTAAGGTCCTGAATATGACACACACGAGATTTGAAAAGCAAGGAAACATGTAGATCATGAGTTAACTTGCTTATAGAAACCAGATTGAACCCGAAACTGGGACAAAAAGAACATTATGGAGAGTAAGACCAATAGGGAGTTTGACAGATCCTATGTGGCTAACTAAGACTCTGGAGGAATTTGGAAGATAAACATAGACACCAACGACAGGTTTAGGGTTAAGAAGACATTCGAAGGTGCAACAAATATGATCTGAAGCACCTGTATCTAGAATCCAGACTGCATCCAAATCCTTATGTTTATAAGAGGACAGAATGTATGTACCTGAGTGAGTAGATGGAGCTGGAGAGCCTTGGTTCACACTGAAAGCCCTGTGAACAGGTGAAACAGACGATTGGAGGAGAGATTTCAGCTGATGCAGTTCTTCAGCTGTCAAACCAATGGAATCTGCAGCAGAAGCATCACTGCCAACAAGCTTGTTTTCTTGGCCATCCTGAGTAATGGCTGCAGCAAATCGATTGTTGGAAAAAGGAACATTCGCCCCTTTTCGTTTCTGTTCTTGCTCTCTTTTCCACTTCAATTTGCGACAGTCTTCAATAACATGAGTATCCTTCTTACAATACCTGCAGAATAACTTCTTGTCTACTGTATCAGTTGAGACAGCTTGAGTAGTGGCTGCAGCAAACACCACTGGTTGAGTTGAGTCCTGGCCGATGGCTATTCCTCCTTTCAATTTCTCTTCATGCTGCAAAGCATCATCATAAGCAGATGTAACCGAGGGTAAGGGTTTCATCATGAGAAGCTGAGTTTTGACCACGTCATATTCTGCATTCAGGCCTCTGAGGAAGCGGATCAAGTAATCAGTGTCCTGCTTGGTTTGAAAAGCCTTAACAGCAGGACAGGTGTTCGTTGTTCCTGGAGCACAGTTGCAAGGCACTATGGGTGAAAATTGACTATACTCCTCCCATAGTCCTTTGATCAAGGTGTAGTACTGAGTAACAGTCATGGATCCCTGTTTGCAAGCATGAATCTCATCCTGTAAGTTAGCTATTTTGAGAGCATTAGCCTGTCCAAACCTCTGCTTCAATTCTTCCCATAACACCTGTGCTACTTCATGACTCATAACACTTCGTCGAATCTCTGGATGCAAAGCATTGATGATCCAACAGAGAACCATCGTGTTACACGCATCCCAGAGTACATATCTATCACTGGTAGCAGCAGGAATCGGAATAGTACCATCTATAAATCCAAGTTTGTGCTTGGTTTTAAGAGCAAAACGCACCGATCTATTCCACACTTGATAATTGTTTCCATCTAGCACTATATTAACGATCGATTGTGTTAGATTCTCATTCGGATTTAGGTAGAAAGGATTACCAAAACTTGTGTCTGAATTTTGATTTCCTTGTTCATTGTTGTTGTTGCTGTTGTTGTTGAAGTTGCCAAAAACAACACCAGAAGAATTGTCTGTGCCGTCTCCTCTGGGAGTGTTTGCATTACCTCCCGGCGAATCCATCGAATCAGAGCTGACGGCGGATCGTCAGCTGCTCTGATACCATAACAGAAAAGAAGAAGAAGGATAAAGCTGCAAGCAGAAATTAGGACAGCAGCAGCTAAAAGCACTAGCTGCTTCCTTTCTCATTTCCTTTTTTATATTCCGACGGTAGGGTTTCCATTTTTACTGTTCGGATAAGTAAATAACTGTAACAATAAAAGTCGAACACGTGGCAACGGTGAAAAGGAAATGACATTCAATTTAAATGAAACGCTGCGTAGCTTCATTTGTTCTTTACTTCGATTCGCAGCTCTGTATTCCTTTTCCTCTGTCGTTCATCTTCCCAGCTTCCTTTGCCTGCAATCTCTGGTGAAGCAGTGTTGTTTAATACTTCTAGGTATGGGAATCACACTACATGTTTGCTTTGGCATACTTGAATCCAATTTGTCCTCTGTATTTCCCAGTCGGGTCAGAATCGACCCATGAATCCGTATAATTAAATACCCATTTATTTAATTCATTAATGCAGCCGTGGAAATTAACAACCCCCTATTTAATTAAATTAATTAATCACCCTGTTAATCATGTAATCATCAGTAAATCATAATCTTGTGGAGAAAGCAACGAAGAAAGTGGATGCGTCTTGCAATTAAACTTGTGGCGTACAATTTTCTATCATTATTTAGACGTATAAAACTGAAACAGTTAACGTGTTAAAGTGTGTGTGTGGATCAATGTAAAGCCGGTTTATTATCTATTTTGGGTCACTAACATATTAGTTTGTAACAGAGTGGCCATCAACGTTTCAGTGTGGTCATCAACGCGTTGGTCATTTTATTAAGTCTCCATCCATTTTTTTTCGTTAAGTGATGATATTAGCAATCCAACTCAGCAGTCACCTATTGACACGTCATCCAACCCACCCTAGAATCAACCCAACTACCCAATCTAAACCAACCAAATCCCAAACCTACTCACGATCAACTGATCATCTTCCCTCTCATTCTGGACATCGACCCATCTCTGATCAAACTCTTCTCCGATCGGAAGTGGCAATACCTACCATCATAGCATCTGAATCTGCGTCGTGGGGAGGGGTTGGAGGTCGTCGGCGGTTAGATCGATCTCAAGCGACGACTTCTGGTCGTGGATTTAATGGAAAACTTCTTCAGCTGAATTGGATTTTTTTTTTGTTTAAAACACATTAATTTGCAAAATTTTATTGTACGTTGAGACTCGTGTTTGGATATTAGCTAAATTGTTGATATTTGTCTATTAAAATCTAACGAAACTCCGTATTTGTTAACCGTTATTAGTATGAGATTTACTTTGAACAAATAATAGTGGACACACTTGTTTGTTATCTTTCTAGAACAGAGGGGGCTACTCGGTCTATTATTCCTTGATATATTAGACGGATTGTTTGATCAAGACTTTAAAAATCTTGAACTGTATTAGTTGATTCAATTCGTTGAAAAAAATCCTTTGAAAAAACTTACCGATTTGATGTCAATGAACTTGTTAATACGACATCCTAGACGAATCTCACACACTACAACAAAATCGGGCTACGGAGGCATACCGTATCTGCCTGTAAAAGTCATTTTTCTGCCTCTATAGAGTTTTAGATGCAGATAGGCTTAAGTGCCACCAACGCTCTTGTCGCTAAAGGTCTTTTGAGGCAAATACGCTGGCACATATAATTGTTGGTAATTACGTTTTTAAACAGCTACTTATCTGTCATGTTAGCCACCTTTTAGAGGCACTTATTATTTATGTGCATCGACTAAGCATAATAGAGATATTCATGGAACACAAGTTATAAATCGATCTTAAATGGTAATAAGACGTGTTTATAGTGAAGGAGTACGGATTCGAGTAATTTTGGGCCCGATGCGTAAAATACAATGAACTGGATATATTTTCGTACAAGAAAATACACTTATTTTAGCTATTTGAGTTCAGGTGACCTTTGTAGACTCCCCTGGCTCCGCCACTGCGTGTTTAGAGTCTAGATATGCAGTAGATGAGTTCTTGTAAGATATCCAAAGTAATTAGAGTACTACATGATGAGTGATCTCCTGAGAAGTCATCATTACCCATGAATAAATCCGCGAGCGTCTCGACAATATCTTATTGAAAAATGTCGAGAAGGAAACTCTCATGGCTTACTTTCATACTTCTAACTCGAAATGTACCACATGTTTGGATAGTAATGCTTTTTGAAGTTTCCTCTTGGTAATTTTTTTTGGAAGTGGATGAAATAATTGGGCCTTTGTAGTTTGTACAAAAGTGAGTCAGAATATGTACTCATCCATGGGCGAATGAAGGGAGAAGCTTAGGGTTCATCATCTGGCATATGTGTAGTCAAATCTGGCTAAGTTATGGGCGGCCACTGGCCCAGCAGTAAAACTGTAAAATTCAAAATTCTCCTTTTGTAAAATTTTAACTACCTCGATCGTGGGTAAATCCAACGAGGTAAATCCAAGTGGTTGGATTTGGTCACTGAGATTCGGGCAGGTAATGGAGGACACGTGTCGCATACCCACTTGGTGTGTTTTGGAGTGGATGTTTCACACGTTAATTTTTTTTGTATTTCGTTATTTAGTCACTGTTTGAATCTTTCTTGTCATTTGGTCAGTCACCGGCTGCCTGCCGGAGCTCCGGTAACTTATTGACTAAAATTTAGATTTTAATTTTTTGACCAAGATAATTTCACGAGGAGGCATAAGATAGTAAGCAATAATTTAGTTACAATTTACCAAATGGGTGGATACAATTGACAACACCCATGAGTTAAAAAATTATACACAGAGTTTTGTCGTTTTTTTTCTGATTAGAGGACCCTAGGTAGTGGTTTAGGTAAGTCCACCTCTAGTTTCCACATTTCTTGTTCGACAAGGGAGTCTAGCTAGGTCATAGATAACAATAGGTTGAGACTGTCTACGAATATCCAAAATTCATGTTCGTTAGTGACTTAGTGGCGACTTGCGACATGCAAGATGAATTGAGTATATTTACTGTGCCAAGTGAATTAGACACTACTCAACTTTATTGAAGCACACTTTATATTTCACCAACTCAAGTTATTGAGATACAACAATTCATGACATGTGTATATAAAAAAAAAAACACGGTAAAAGCAATAACTCAACAACAATTATGTCGGAGTCATAAGTATACGATAAGAAACATAAAAATTTACTAAAATAACTATAAATTTTAAACAAAACTTATCAAGAACGTGACAAGACAGAAAAGACCGAATTGTACTAACTCACTCAATCGATCAATTCGACATAGATCGAGTAATACCCGTCAGAAAAACCAATCGGATCGGTTACTTCTGATCCAACCCATAACATTTTACCCTCTCATATCTGGCTTGGTTAGTTAGACACGTTAGCTGTTTATAATAAGCATATTCGACCCAAGTTATAAGGATCCGAGGATTAGAAGACAACATTAGAGCATTTACAATGGTCATATTTCTTAAAACTTTATACTAAATCCTTTAATTTGATTGGTTGGAAGTAAATATTAATAGCATTAAATAAATAAAAAAGAAGAAATTATAAGAAAGAGAAATGATTTGATTGGTTTAGAAGTGATTTGGTTGGTTTATTTTATAAAGCTTTTGCATAAAAACTCTATGAATTCACAAAGCTTTTACATAAAGCTTTATAAAATAAACCAATCAAATCATTCATTTTTACTATAATTTCTTTTATTTATTAATTTAATGCTATTAATATTTACTTCCAACCAATCAAATTAGAGATTTAGTATAAAGCTTTAAGAAATATGACCATTGTAGATGCTCTTAGTCTGTTTGATAATGACTTTATATTAATTATTTTATAATTGAGGTGCGTACTAGAAATTAGGCCAAGAATATATCATAATATATTATTAATTAATTATGAACTAAGTACTGTACTAATTAAGCTGAGCTGTTGGTAATTGTTTTATAATTAATGGTACAACACGCAACACGGAATTTGAAATCCGGGGCTTCATAGATATGCTGGAATTAGGGCCAATAATTCGCTTTTGGTAAACTTGTAATTTAAGTTTGGACGGTTGGTTTCAAGTTTCAACTTTCAACACTAAGCACTCAACCAACCAACATCTACCTAAGTTCTAAACTAGTGTTAATTAGCTTCTATTTAAATTTTGATTTGTTTTAGTCGACTTGATTTGTAATGGATGTTACTCGGGTCGTAACGTGAACGAGTCTTTATTACGAGCCGACCCGTTCTAACGATCTTTCGTCTAAATTTTTTTTTTTTTGGGTCTGATGTAGCTCTCGCTAGTATTAAGGAGGTAGTCAAAGTAAGAACACATAATGGATCGCTGAATTTGTCTTTATGGGAACCACCAAGAAAAAATCTAAATATCGGCAATTATTGAACTGTTTTCTCTCCAGAAACGACCCCGCCGTGACATATTAGCCAATACCACATTCGCATCCACATTGACTGCTTCCCATCCATGCTGCCAAGAGAGGAGGCTTGTGTCCTGAAAGCTAAAAGTCCTATAATAAATGGAGAGAAGATTTATCAATCGTGAAGATCAGGAGGGTACCAATACTGCCCCGGAACTACTAAGTCGATTGCTCCACCTTTGGGAGCTCCAATGACACCATTGGCGTTTATCTTGAGGCAAGACGGAGCTGGAAGGAGCCAAAATTCTGGGTCCTAACTTTGGGGATTAAAATATTGGCCCGGTTGAGGAGAAGCACGGCAGTGGGAACAAGTTAGATTTACAATTTTAAACCCTTCAATTGACACCCACAACCGAGGTCTGAGTAGCCTCGTATGGACTCTGTTACGTACATCAATTCGTTCCCTTTCTTTCAAACTTTGGATTACCAACAAAATACACAAACTTAACTCCACCAAACAACGAAAAAACAAATAAGAAGTCATAATTCCCACACGATTTCGTTGAAATGAATTCATTCAATCTGGTCTTTGGTCTCTACAGAACAAGAAATCTTCCTAGAAGAAGAAAGAACAAGGTATGGAAAAAAGAAGTCAACAAGTCTTGGCAAAGAGGCAAGATGCAGAGAATCATTCGACTTCCAAAATAAAAAACCGTGTGTAGCTTATTTATTATAGGTGTTGCTTTAACCGATAAAAACCCCGAATCGTAAGCCACATGCATGTATCATGTATAATAACGTATACACTCCCGCCCAATTGGGATTGATTATTTCTTCTTGGGTCGGCTGACTTTTTTTTATTTATTATTTTATTTTCTTTCTGTCTTCTTTTTCTTGTTCATATTAAACTGTTAAAGCAGCCGCCGGATCATCACGGGGGGATTAGGGGATATTTTCAAATAACCCACGGGACCATTTTCGACCCCGCGAGCGTTAAAATTACGTATACAATTATTGTTGTTTGGAATTCGATTCAGTGTTATTTTGATATGATTATTGTCTTTTAAGAAAGGGCTAATATAGTTAATAGACTCAAATATATCTTTCTCTAGTACTGGTATTCCGTCGACACGTGTAGATGATTGAGTAAGCATATTTATTATTATATATATATTGACTTGTGAATAAGTAATAATACAATATTTGATTATAAATAAATAATTCAAATTGGTAAAATGTCACCGGTGTCACAGTTCAATTTTCAGTTAGTCGAGAGTATTACTAATAATTTTGATAATATGAAAGTAAAAAAATATACTTAACACAATATAATTTATATATTATATATATATATATAATATATATATTGTGCACACTTCGGTGCCCGTGGGTATCGGTACCCTAGCTAGCGTAAAAATTCACATTTCTATACTTTAAAACTCAAATAATGAGTCTTAAACCTATTGCAATAAACCCTGAGCACTACTTAATAGTGCTAACTCCCTAAACACTAAATCTTAACCCTCAAACACTACATTATAGACTCAAAACTCTAAATCGTATTCCAAACTCTAACATTTGACGGTAAGTCCAAATTAAAAGATCATAAACCCAAAAATAAACTCGAAACATTTAGAATTTATTTTGGAACATTTTAAGAATTAAACTATAGTCTTCACCAATTGGTAGTATTTAGTGTGATAGGGTACCGAATGTTACCCATTATATATATATGTTTCTTGTACAACTATATTATACTCTAATTAAAATTATTTCACATTTTAGTTTCATAATTTTTTTTCCCAAATCAACTGAGTACATCTTTTATTTTTCATTCGATTAATTTATTGACTCTCTCAAATTATCGCTTGTAACGTACAAGTAGTGTTCATACATGAATCATGTAAAAATCTTCACGTTCAAATTTAGTTTGTTTATTTAGTTACTCGATATAATATATAAAATGTCAATATTATATGTTCAGAGATTAGTTCGATGATTACGGCTTCAGTCTGAAGCCCTCTCTTCATGTGAAATTTAGAATTATTTTGGAACATTTTAAGAATTAAACTATAGTCTTCTTGCTAACTCTGCACCAATTCTGATTCCCATAAGACCATAACTTTGAGTCCTTTAAAACTATAATTTTATTGGGCTCATGATTATATGGGCCAAGGATGAAGCCCAATTTGTGTCCAGGTATACTGAATTGGGTACTTGGGCCAAGTCTGCTAAGAGTGACGGCAGTGAAATATATTAAAATAATTGAATTTCCAATTTTCCATGCTTAATGAGGAAGGTCAACCACCAGGTAGGCGTAGCCAACCCTCTATTTTGGAGCCATCAGCCAATGGTTGGTAGACTCAATAATCTCAAATCGGTTGGTACATTTTGCCCTACACCCACCGTCTATTTTTGGCAAAAAAATACTCCACGATTTCATATACGTCTCGATTTTCAACGAAAACAGACGATATGACATTTTTTAAAATGGTGTTAGTAGCTTATATCATTATTGTAATTCAGCAAATGATATGTATAGACCCCGTAATAAGTCTAAATATTGTGCTAAGTTGTGCATGGGTTTTACGCCTTGTTTTAAAAATATAATCTTGAAAATGTAGTTATTTGTTCGTAATAGTTAAACTCATGATTCATACTATTAACAATCAATTTACTTTTAAATTGAGCTAATGGATCGTAAGAATTGGCCTCAACATTTCGTTAGTGTGTGCATGACTTCTAATATAAATATATTCATTGATCATCAGAGTGGCGCAGCGGAAGTGTGGTGGGCCCATAACCCATAGGTCCCTGGATCAAACCAGGCTCTAATTTTAAATTTTTATTTTTTTTATTCATCCTATATGATTCATTTCAAACAAAACACATTATAACAAAAAAATACTAATTATCGAGTAAAATATGTCCTCTCCTTCCTACCGGTTTCTTAAAATCTTGTTAGTTGAGCTCTTCTTTAATAACCTTAGAAGCGGATATGATGGAAGAAAATTAACAATTTCAACTCGACATCTTTCCATTATTGATAGTTCATCAACATTGCAGTCGTTATAACGAGTCCCAGGTTAATCGAGTCGAAAACACCTTAATATTACCTACCAATCCACGTGGGTGGTTGCTCTTAATAAAAATAATATAAAATAAATCAGTTTAAAACATCTGTTCAAGCTAACACTCTTTACTTACCAATTTTCCCGCCTTAAATCTTTATATATATATATAAACAAATAATCCCATAAAGTCTTTTAATTTCCTTATCTTCATCTCTCTCAAAGCTAACAATTACTAAACTCAGCCGTCTTATATGGAGACTCCACTCCTCAACGACCACGCCGCCGTCCCCACCGGCGGCGACTATTCGCCGGTGAAAACCTTCAAGCAGGCGCGGTCGGTGTTTGGTGCGGAGACGGTGAAGCTGTGGAAGATTGCCGGACCCATTGCGTTCAACACCCTGTGCCAGTACGGACTCAACTCCGTGACTAACATGTTCGTTGGTCACATTGGAGAGTTCGAGCTATCTGCTGTCGCCATTTCTCTCTCCGTCATCAGCACTTTCTCATTCGGTTTCTTGGTTAGTTGTGACAATGAGTTTATGACTCATTATTTGAGTTTTAAATTTTAGCAATCTGAATTTTTAGTGCTAGCAGGGTCACTGATATTTTTGAGGAATTTGAATTTTTAATAATGTCATGACTTTGCTACTACTTGCGAATTGCAGCTAGGAATGGGGAGCGCGCTAGAGACACTATGTGGGCAAGCGTTCGGAGCAGGACAAATCCACATGCTAGGAATCTACATGCAAAGATCATGGATAATCCTAACCGTATCATGCTTCGCACTCCTCCCGATCTACATCTTCGCCACACCAATCCTAACCCTACTAGGACAACAACAATCCATAGCCAACTCCGCTGGCCAATTCACACTCCTCATAATCCCGCAGCTCTTCTCCCTGGCAATCAACTTCCCGACCCAGAAATTCCTCCAGGCTCAGAGCAAAGTCAACGCCCTGGCCTGGATTGCGCTCGGCGCACTAGTAGTGCAGGTTCCTCTTCTCTGGCTTTTCATCTTTAAGTTCGGTTGGGGCACAACGGGCGCGGCTCTGGCATACGATATCACTAGCTGGGGGGTTGCTCTGGCTCAGGTGGTTTATGTTGTTGGTTGGTGTAATGAAGGTTGGAGTGGATTGTCTTGGTTGGCTTTTAAGGACATTTGGGGTTTGTGAAGCTTTCATTTGCTTCAGCTGTGATGCTTTGTTTGGAGATTTGGTATATTATGAGTATCATTGTGCTTACTGGACATCTTAACAATGCTGTCACAGCTGTTGGATCTCTTTCTATATGGTAAGCTAACTAGCTCTGTTTCTTAAATTATTTGTTGTGTTTTCAAGTTGCATATAGGTTCGGGCTGGGAAATCGAATCGGTATGGTTAATCTTATCGTTTTGACGGCTAATTGTGTAAGTTTGAGCCTTAAATTGAACATCTTTAGCTGTACCATTCATGGTAAATGGTTAACCTTTAACCATTGGAGCAACGTACGGTACGGTTAATGGTTAGCCGCTGATAATGGTTCAACACATTCGTTTTCGTTCTGTTCTTCTAACTAACTATTTGGTTATTTGAGTATTTGAGGTTAACTGTTTTTCTATTGACATATGGTTAACGATTATACTCGTTTACCATCTTGAACAAATTCATCTGTTGTTAATTGTACCATTAACCGTTTAATTTAGTTAACGGTTAGCCATTAACTCTAAAAACGGTACGGTGTATTGGGTTAACCATGTAACCACATCCATTTACTCAACCAATACGGGTTAACCGTATAACCATATCGAGTTGAGACAGGTTCCAATGTAGAGGTTTAGCCATAGTTATAAGTAACCTCTGTTTTTTCCTCTGTTTTGTAGTATGAACTTCAACGGTTGGGAAGGGATGTTGTTCATTGGGATAAATGCAGCCATAAGGTAATAAGTTACCAAATTCTGTTCATGATTCTCATTTGACCAAGTCAA
Source organism: Linum lewisii (assembly GCA_034768395.1). Classification (NCBI taxonomy): domain Eukaryota; kingdom Viridiplantae; phylum Streptophyta; class Magnoliopsida; order Malpighiales; family Linaceae; genus Linum; species Linum lewisii. The sequence goes on along the minus strand of JAVBHU010000424.1, from coordinate 4,406 downwards.
TCAACGTTACTATTTTGTTCTTCTCTGCAGTGTTCGAGTCTCGAATGAGCTAGGTTCAGGACGCCCCAGGGGAGCGAAATACGCAGTCTACGTGATCGTGTTTCAGTCGTTCTTAATCGGGTTATTGTGCATGGTAGCTGTGCTGATAACGAAGGACTACTTCTCCATAATCTTCACCAGTAGCCAAGACCTGCAAATGGCTGTCTCTAAGCTAGCTTTCCTTCTTGGCATCACCATGGTTCTCAACAGTGTTCAGCCTGTTATTTCTGGTAATTCTAATCAAGCATCACATATGGTTTAGGGTTTATAGTATTATCCCAGAATACCAAGACTCACACTTGGCTCATACAATATCGAGTTATTGAGATGCAATGTTTCATGACAAGAACAACTAACATCTTCATATATAACTTGACAAAAGATTCGTTCTTTGATTGGGTTTTTCGCAGGCGTAGCAGTTGGTGCAGGATGGCAAGGACTAGTGGCTTACATAAACATATTCTGCTACTACGTGTTCGGACTTCCGCTAGGGTTTCTGCTGGGATACAAAGCTAACTTGGGAGTCAAGGTAACTTCCCAAAACAGTGTCTTTCAAATTAGGGTTCCTGGATTACTGATCACCCTTTATGAATGGTTGTTTCAGGGGATATGGGAAGGAATGATAGCAGGAACAGGGTTGCAGACTCTGCTGCTATTGTTCATACTGTACAAGACAAACTGGAACAAAGAGGTTGAGCAAACCACTGAAAGAATGAGGAAATGGGGAGGCCATGATCAATCCTCCAATGGCCATGGCAAGCAAGTTGCTTAGAGCTATGAATCTGGTTGCGCTCTTAGTTTCGATATCGATTTTAGAGAGGTTAGACTGAAAAGAACGACCAATTACATGTCAATCCAATGGAAAGGTTGTCGAATGAGTTTGAAGTTTGCATGTACTAAGCATACTTATGTTATGAGTTAATCAAGTGTTATGATTATGGCTAGATTTGAACCATGTTTTGCAAGTGAGTACTAAAGTAGTGACTTGTTATCCAAGGATATACACATGGATGATGCATGTCTCAGAATATTGCTAAAATGAAGAATGATATGCTTTGTCTTTGTTTTTTTTTTTTTTTGAAAAAAGTGACTTTCTGTTCATTAACTTTGGCAGAATGTTCACAATCGAGGTGAACGCTTCGGTACGCCACTAAAAGTGACATACTGAGTATGTCACTTTCTGTGAATCAATCTTGAACGTCCGTTTTAATGAACAGATCTGGACCGTGGAGAAATAAAAATTAATTTTATAACTTAATTGTGTATGTCCAATGAGGTCTCCATTTTCTTTTTCACTTACAAATTCATCACTCAATGTATTATATTTGTTCCATCAACTCACAATTATTTTTTGTTTTCAATTAGGTTTATAAATCGGTTAATTGACTCAACTATTATCACTCCATCCATTCTAATTTATTAATATCATCTTCTCCGACGAGGTAAGTCTCCACCTCTACCTCGACGCCGTCCCCACCTCCGACTGGATTATTTAACAGTCGTCGCTGATTACAAAGATATCACCAGATTTAGCGAAGAGAGGAAGAAGAATATTGATCCAACGCGCTAGAGAAGTTCCGTCTCGAAGAATCCCTAAAAAGCTTTGTCTATGAGATCATTCGTCAGACTCACTTCTCATTTGTTCTTGACAAAGATCAACCACGGACCATCCCAGCTCATGAGTAAGTCCTTCAAGTTACTTGACCATGAAAGCTTATTATCTATCACCCTATTAAGCAAAGGAAGAAAAAGAGTCCGCCGGAGAATCTTCTCTATGAATTGCACCGGGAGTTTTAGCAAAGGCCGACGATGTCATCTTCAATCTCGTATTCCTTTCGCCTTCTGACCACCAAAATTCCAATCCCTCTTCCGCGAACAAACCCCTTATTCTCCCATCGAAACCCTCAATCCTGCCTTCTCTTCTAATCTCAAAATCCATTTCCTTCCAGACAACGAGACCACGACGAAGAAGCAATCCCGATCGCTGGTGTCAGTTCCTGCATCAAACTCAACATCTCTGCAGCCCATAGAAGAGCTCCCTCCAAAGCTCCAGGAAATCGTCAAGCTGTTCCAATCTGTACAGGAACCCAAAGCCAAATACGAGCAGCTGCTCTTCTACGGAAAGAACTTCAAGCCACTGGATGCAGAGTTCAAGACAAAAGAGAATAAAGTGCAAGGCTGCGTTTCTCAAGTCTTGGTGTGGGCTTACCTAGATGATGAGAGAAACGTTTTGTTCGATGCGGATTCAGATTCAGTTCTGATGAAGGGGCTTACTGTTTTGCTAGTTCAAGATCTATCTAGGAGGCTAGTAGATGAGATTATTAGGGTGTCTCCTGATTTTGTTGTGCTCCTTGGGCTGAATCAGAGTTTGACTCCTTTTAGAAATAATGGGTTTTTGAATATGTTGCAAAAGAAAGCTATTGAGTTATATGTCATGGCTGAGAAGGGTATTGAGTCTGCCCAAAGTTCCAGTCTTGATGAATTGAGTAGCGAGGCTGGGAATGTCCAGACTAATGGTGATGCTCAATCTGACAATTTGGTCATTAATGGTGTGGATAATGATTCGGAATTGAATGTGAATGTGAATGCAAAAGAATCTGAATCGGACGAGTTAGGCAAGTAGAGGGATGAGAAATTAAGGAAAAGCTGGAGGAAGAATTGAAACCTGTTGAATTGGAAGTGGAAGATGTTTCTTATCAGCATGCTGGTGTCAGGGGAAGTGATGGTGACACACATTTCAATGTGGAAGTTGTTTCCAAGGAGTTTGAAGGGAAGAGCTTGGTGAAGAGGCATAGGTTGATTTAGGGCTTGCTGTAAGAGGAATTGCAGCGTGGATTACACGCATTGTCTATTGTAGCGAAGACACCTACTGAAGTTTAATCTATTACATAGAGAGTGATGGTGAGATAAAGGAGTTTAAGGTCAATGAGTCGATTAAGTTTCATGATTTTCAAGTTTGGGGACCAGTGTGCTATAGTTGTTAATCTTATTCTGAATCCTTATTGTACCAAGGGACGGCGTCGAGGTAGGGATGAAGACTTACCCATGGAGAAGATGATGATAATAAATTAGAATGGATAGGGTGATAATAGTTGAGTCAATTAACCTATTTATAAACCTAATTGAAAACAAAAAATAATTGTGAGTTGATGGAACAAATATAATATATTGAGTGATGAATTTGTAAGTGAAAAAGAAAATGGAGACCTCATTGGACATACGCAATTAAGTTATAACATTAATTTTTATTTTCACGGTCCAGATCTGTTCATTAAACGGACGTTCAAGATTGATTCACAGAAAGTGACATACTCAGTACGTCACTTTTAGTGGCGTACCGAAGCGTTCAACTCACAATCGAACATGACCCCAAATAGTATCATTGAGGATACTAATCCAATCCTCCGGGATAGATTGGTTCCTAGTCTCTTTCGCTACCCAATCGGCCTTCGTATTATGTGAGCGAGGGGTGAACCCCACCTTAATCCATGGGCACCTTGCAAGGTTCTGGACCATGTGTGCAATATAAGCTGAACAATCCCACGACCAAGGATTGTGGTCTTGTTGAGTACATCCCCAGAGTAAGGCTGTCCGAGAATACAACCGTTGAAACTTGCCGGGTAGAGGCTAAAGAGATAGCTTCCTTGATCGCCTTTGCTTCAGCTGCCAAAGCTGATGAACAGAAGAACGTCCCACTCCTACCATCACACACCTGATCATGGTCATTTGACACAACAACGCCATAAGCCGCCTCCTGGGAATCCTTATGGAAGGATCCATCACAGTGAATTACCAAATCTGGAATTCTTGGCGGTGGGGAGGTCTGTGAATGGGATGGGGAGGAGTAGTGACCATGCGAGGGCAAGAGATTCTGAGACACCAGGTGGTTCGCTGCGGGGGAGCAGTTTTCCTTCCATTGTAAGCCTAATTTTGAAAAGTATTTGAGTTTCTGTAATTCTCTGGGTATGCCCTTTTGCCTCTATGTAATTATGGGTTCTTAACTTAAACTAATTTCTTTGGAGATAATGCATTTTGATGAATCAAATCTCAACTATAAAATGTTGAGATTTAGTGGTGATTGGTGGTTACAAAATTACCACATTAATTAATGTGGTAATTAGCTGTTCAACCATAAAAAAATATGTTATATATAACATATAAAATGTTATTTCTTTATTTTGTGTGTAGAAAATCAACATTTTTGTGAATCAAATTTGTGATCTAACAACCTTAAGAAGTTTTTTTCCAACTTCGTCCAACCACTGAACCACAAAATCATAATATAAAATGTTATATATACCGTATATTAAATTATCTTAGTCAATAAAATATTTTTTTATTAAACTATTTGAAAACTGTAAAGTATA
>JAVBHU010000423.1:0-22357 GCA_034768395.1 Linum lewisii | reverse complement strand
GGTCCAAAAGCTTGATGACGCGCTTTGGGCATATAGGACGGCCTTTAAAACGCCTATAGGTACCTCCCCATATTTTCTGGTATATGGGAAAGCGTGTCATCTCCCAGTAGAGCTCGAGCATAGAGCCTACTGGGCCCTTAAGCTACTGAACCTGGATGCTAGTCTGCAGGTGAAGAGAGGAAATTGCAGCTGTTAGAGCTTGAGGAATGGAGAGATCGAGCTTATGAGAGCTCGAAGATATACAAGGAGCGAACTAAGAAGCTCCACGATTCACGTTTGCGAGGGAACAAGGAGTTCAAAGAAGGGGATCAAGTGCTCCTTTATAATTCACGGACTACATCTTTCCCAGGCAAGCTGAAATCCCGTTGGATGGGTCCATTTACGGTGTCTAAAGCCCTTTCCCATGGGGCCGTGGAAATTTTCAAGGCCGGAGAGGAACTTTTAAGGTAAATGGCCATCGTTTGAAGCCATATGTAACTGGAGCATTCGTCGGTGTGGCTGAGGAGTTTCGTCTCGAGGCACCGTAAACCAGGTATGTCTAGCTCAAAGACGTAAAAACGAGAGCGCTTCTCGGAGGCAATCCGAGTCTGGAGTCTTTTAATTTATTGAGTCGAGTCCGTGGTAGAGTCGTGGTGTCAGTTTTTGTGTGTGTGTCAAGTCCCTGAGAGTCAATTTCGTGATTTGGTCGTTTTAAAACCTCGGATTTCAGGTGAATTTTTCTTGATTTAATTGATTTTTCCGAGTATCAGGTCAAAAAGTGCGGTTTTTTAAGGGAGATGTGCGCTGGCGCACTTTTCGAAGTGCCAGGCGCACTTTTTAATTAAATTTCAAATCTCTCGGCGAAATATTCAGAATGTGCGGTTTTTGGAAAAAAATGTGCTAGGCGCACTTTTGAAGTGCTAGGCGCACTTTTCAATTTATTTTCAGAAGTCTCGTCCGATTATTCAAGTTGTGCGCTTTATGGGGGGTTATGTGCGCCAGCGCACTTTTTAAAGTGCCAGGCGCACTTTTGCCCCTCACAAACGCGTTTTCCCTCCTTCACTCAGCATTTTCGGATCAAAGTGTGTTTTTTTTTCTCCCTCTCTTCGAAATTGGCAAGAACACATAAAAAATCCCTCTCTTGTTCTTCAAGTTTTTGAGCCGGAGTATTCACCCAAACTCACCGATTTTCACGAACCCATACCAAAATTTTCCCTCTCCTCATTCCCTACTTGAATCCGCCCATCCCCAACTGATTTTCACCTGATTTGGTTAAGATTTGAGCTAGGTTCGAACCAAAACCTAGTTTTGGTGCTTTTTGGGTCGTTCGTCGATTTTCTTGAGGAATTTGCTATCACTCCTTTGAGGTAAGTTGCTCTACACTTCACTACGAATCTATTGCACCAATTCTTGTTCAGTTTCATTGAAATTTTCGGATTGGTGATTTTAGAGCTAAGAACCCTAATTTTCGGAATTTGGGGTTTGGTTGAATAGACTTTAGATTCTTGCAATTGACTATCTTAGATAGCTATATTTTGAATCGTGGCTTGATTGGACTTCGTAGCTTATTGGAGATGCTGTGGAGGTATTTATGGATGATTTCTCGGTTTATGGAAGTTCTTTTGAGCATGGTTTGAAGAACCTTGAGAGAGTCCTTAAGAGATGTGAAGCCACAAATTTAGCTCTTAGCTGGGAGGAAAGAGCTATTTCATGGTGACAGAGGGCATTGTGCTTGGGACAAAGTGTCGAAGAAGGGTATTGAGGTTGATCAGGCAAAGATCGACACCATTGCCAAGCTACCGCCTCCTTCTTCCGTCAAAGCAGTAAGAAGTTTTCTGGGTCATGCGGGGTTTTATAGGCGGTTTATCAAGGATTTTTCAAAAATCACCTTGCCTATGACTCGATTACTGGAGAAGGAGGTTCCTTTCCTTTTTGACGAGAAGTGCATGACAGCTTTCGATACTCTGAGGAATAAGCTTGTTTCAGCACCTGTGGTTGTAGCTCCGAATTTGGGATCTGCCATTCGAGCTTATGTGTGATGCGAGCGATTATGCTGTTGGAGCGGTCTTGGGGCAGCGGATTGAGAAGAGGTTCAGGACTATCTACTATGCCAGTAGACAATGAATGAAGCTCAACGGAATTATACAACTACCGAAAAGGAGAATGCTAGCGGTGGTCTTTGCCTTTGATAAGTTCCCTCTTATCTTCTTTTTGCTAAAATTACTGTCTACACAGATCAGCAGCTATCCGACATCTTATGAGCAAGACGGATGCTAAGCCAAGGCTAATCCGCTGGATTCTTCTCTTGCAAGAATTTGATTTTGAGATCCAAGACAAGAAAGGGTCGGAGAATGTGGCTGCGGATCATTTGTCACCAACAAGTCTACATATCGCGACATCAGATGCCCGGTATGGCGGTTCCTTCACGTGATCTTCATTCGATCTATCTGCCATCGAAGCACCGGTGGTCATCATTTCTAAAGGAGATGAGATGCATCTGGTCCGCTGCATGCTTGGCGGACGGAGGCTCCACGTGGGATATCAGGTCGCACAGTTCTTCTATAAGTGAGTCACTGGTGCCGTTCTTCCTCGCACTCTTCCGGGGAGGATGGTACGTCGCTCGCATCATTGCGACCGCGGGCATTAGAGACAGGTGGCCGGCTGAGGTGTTTGTAGGGTTGACACCCCCGAGGGAGCTAGGACCTCAGTACCTGATGGCTCAAGGGTGGGTTCCCCGACCAGTTCCACCTCCGCAGCCTGAGATTCCAGTTCCAGAGGCGACGCTCTAGAGCCACCCCCAGTTTATGCAGCAGGGCCTGATCAGGCAGAGTTTCGGACACCACTTGAGCGAGTTCAGGATTGGCAGGCAGTTTTCGGAGAGGGTGGACACCCTTGGCAGCAGCAGCAGGAGGCCAGATGGACTGAGATGACTGCGTGGCGCACCAGCTTTAGCCAGGGTACTCTTCCATGGCAGGAGGGAGTCCGCGATTTTCAGCAGCAGCAGCAGGCTTGGCACGAGCAGGGAGATCCAGAAGATGGACACTCAGCATGCACAGCAGATGGCGCTTGCTTCAGCAGATCCTCGATAGGCAGCCGCCAGCTCCGGCTCCAGCTCCTCGCCGACAGCGGGCTCGCCGGAAATCGCGACCAAGATCAGGATCAGTGATTGACCTCAGGATTTTATTTCCTTTTTCTAGACTTGTACTTTTTATTTTCGGAGTGGATTTTGAGTCAGTTTGTTTTTGGAGTCTTTGTGAACCTTGAGTCGAGTCATATGTACTGTTATCATCTGAAAATCTGATCGTGTGATGCTTTCTCTTTTCTATTTAACTCAGGGTATATGGCCAAACCTCTTGTGCATCCAGTTTTGATCAGGACGTTCATGCCGACGAGTTACTGATGCTTTCTATGGAAACCTTATGATCTACTTCCTGGTACCCCTAAACACTTTTGTTTTTCATACTAATTGTTTGGTGTGAACATTGAGGACAATGTCCAAATTTAAGTGTGGGGTGGGGTGTTCATTTGCATGTTTTGTCAAGTAATGGGCGGTGATTGTGCCTTGTTTTGTCACTCTTTCACAGCTTCCCATTCTCGGTAGCAAGTAATTTTTCACATTGCTTAATAACTTCTTGAATTGCCTACTGTCTTCCATATGGTGAGATTGATGTGGTGCTTTGGCTTTAACCAAATGTGTGTGAGAACCTGAATTATGACCATCTCCCACTCTTCTTGCTTGGAGTATTCTAGGAACTTGGCCTTTATCGTGTTAGTGAACAATTGACTTGTTAATGTGTACGGCTTGGTCTGTCTGATGCTCGAATTCTCTAGTTCAATGCCATGATCGAGTCTAGATAAGGGATCTTATAATTTCGTATCTTTAAAGTGTTTTTAAATGTTCCAATCAGAGAAAATCTGAAAAATAAGTGGTTCGGTATTGAAGTTGTGGGTCGATTCACGAGCTGGCATACGTGCCTGCCCATTGCTGTAGTCCAAAGGGAAGTCTCAATGTGGCGTTCTTTTTCTAACCTACTCCCGATCGTGGCTGGGGTCTAGGATAACGCGGAATTCCAAAGGTTTCTGGCTGCTCCATACCTAGTAGTATCCACACTGTACCGACCATTCGAAAGTAGATGCTAAAAAAAAAAAAAACAGAAAAAAAGAGAAAAAAAATGTTCTTTAATTTTGTTCAAGTCGTGTCCCCTTGTCTAGCAAGTGTCAGGTTGCGTCCTAGAGTAAGTGTTGCGGAAGTAAGTATTGCCTTGCCTTTATCAAGTCAGGTTGTTCACTAGCTCGTTAAAGTTTTGTTCCTCTTTCACTCTGGCAAAAGTTTGGTTCCTAATTGTGTGGTTAGTTGGGTAATCCTCTTGTTTGGTAGAAGCACCGTATACATCTTTCTAGGAAACCAAGAGGTTTTCGGTTTGCTCATTCAAGTTGGTGCATTGTTGTGGTAAAGTTCTTGTTTGAGGACAAACAAACGTTTAAGTGTGGGGTGATTTGATGATGTTAGATTTACCGCATTTATCTCGCCACATTTGAATGACATTCCTCTTGTTTGACCCTGAATTGTGATGAACTTGAATGATTTTATTGTAAATTATGTTTGATTCCCCGTTGGCCCCCTTTTGGGTTGTTTGACGTGTTTTCAAGCTATTTTGATGAGATTTCAGGATTTCACATCGTAGAAGACTTTTCTACGAGCTTGGCGGTTCAAACGGGGATCAATTCGGAGCACAAATGAGGTTGGAATTGCCGAAAGAAGTTCGGAGCAAGAAGCAGCATCTAAAAGTGCGGTTTTCAGAGGCAAATGTGCGCCGGCCACTTTTCGAAGTGCCAGGCGCACTTTGCAATTTATTTTCAAAAGTTTCGGCGGAATATTCAAGATGTGCGCCTTTTAGGGGTCAATGTGCGCCGGCGCACTTTTTGACCCCGCCAGGCGCACATTTGGCCATTTTTCAGCACTTCGACGGAAATTGGGTTTTTAACCCAATTTCGAGGAAAGAGAAGGGAGATCAATTTTCTGCGAATTCTCTACTTTTCTCTGACGAACCAGACACTCTCGGAGGTGAAGACGGAGCTTTGGAGACGCGATTGAGCGAGGATTAGCGAGGATTAGCGAGGATTAACTCAGGAGTTTGAAGGATTGATCGAGATTAGGACTATTCGGAGTAAGATGTTTTCTTCTCCGGTTTTCTTCTTCTTTGTTTCTGCGATTTCTTCTGTAACGATGTCTGGCTAAACCTCTAGGGTTGTTTTAGATTAGATGAAGCGTTAGATAGGATTTTGTATGGATGATTTCGGGTTTCTAACCCGTTTATGTTTATCGATGATCTTTCAGACTTAGATTTCGATTTCTCCTAAACCCTAATTTAAACTGTTTGACTCTGGCAACTTGATCAACTGTTAGTTTCTGAGTTTATCTTTGAATTGCGGGTCTGACCATGAACGCAATTCATTCTAGAGTTTAGGAGGTCGTTAGGTTCTCCAATAGCTTGACCATAGGATTGTCAGAACCTAATCTCTGTGCATGAATTTGTGGCATTTCACTGTTCTTGATCGTTCTTGATTTCTTGCAAGTTAGCTTGACCATAGGAGCTTGTAGGTTTGAAAGAATTGAATCTCTACGGCCTGACCATGGAGTAGAGATTACAAAAGGAATTGCCGAGTCGTCTAGTCTGTTGAATTTCGTCGTCTGCATAGTTTCATCCATCTAAACCGAACTAGCGTGGATTCGAGTCTGAGCAACCGCCTTAGTCTATCCCTGAAAAACCCCAGTCTGCTTTAATTGCTTTGTTTAAATTTCAATTGCATTCTTAGTTAATTTCATTCTCAACCAATTCAAACCCAAAACGAAACCCTGAATAGCTTTGACACACTGTTCTGAGTAATAGAGAAAGGAAGACCCTTGGGAAGTAACGATCTCGCTAGAGCGATCTAGCGAGTAAAACTTTGTGTGCATCAATTTGCGCACCATATATCATACCACAACATAATTAACATGTAACAATATTTATCCACAATTGAATTAAACCATTCAACATCCCTATTTAACAATTGGGGCAGTCTGATAGACACAACAACTCAAATGATGAGTTTTAACTGAAATCAGAGGAGACAAAGACATGTGGGGACAGAGAAACTGACCAGGAAAACTGATTAAATACAGAGTAACGGGGAAAAAAAGATAACTTAAAATGTGAGAGGGAAGGGGAATTACAATGGGAATCGGATGGGAAAAGCCCCTAATTAATACCAGGGTAGAGAAAGACACGTAGAAGTAGGTAAAATAAGGTTAACTAATAGTAAGTGGAAGAGGATTACACTTATCATCGAACGGGGAAAACCCTTAAGGATTAGTGTAAGAGGGTATGGTTGAGAAGAAAAGCCCATGTGGCGGTTGTGAGGAACGAAATGAAAGTCTCTTGTGAGGGAAGAAAACGCCTTAATGAAAAGTGTTGAGTGTTTGTGCTTCCAATAGTTTTAATAATAAACAATAAAGATAATCGGCCGACCACAAATATAGCCTTTAAACCAACAAGGTAATTTTGGATTTTAATGGAATCATTGGGGGTAATATTGGATTTTAAGGGAACCAATGGGGGTAATTTGGACTTTAAGAAAATTTTCTATAGGCTTTTGTAAAGGGATTTTGAAAGTGGGGTTTGAAGGAGGTTTTTCCCTTAATGAATAGTGTAGTAGGTTTGTGCTTTCAATTGTTTTATTATATTTATTAATGTTGTAATTAAATTTTTGGCTTTAGAATGGGTTGTCATAATTAAATTTTTGGCCCACATATATTTAATATTATTAGCCCAATAAATAATTAGATCTTATAGATGAAAAGTTTTGAATTTTTAATATTTGGGTCGGGTTTTTTCCTGGTTTTACCTGAAAAGTTTGAAGTTTGAAATATTTTTTCAAGCCCGAGCCCACCGATAAAATTATGACCAAACTTTTGGGCTACCCGAAGGCCAGTTTAACCGGGCCAAGTTTTCTACCCTAGTTTAAATGTAGATATACATGAGACATTATTTTTTTTGGACAGACATGAGAACTTTATTTAAAAAGGCATTTTTGTTCGAAATTTAATATCAGTTGCTACGACTCATTTATGACATCAAACTCAATGGTCATTATTTAATACTTCTCAGGGGCATTGACTTAAAGAGTACCGGATGTTTGAAAACGTAACGTTTTGGTACTCCTTCTATAAAATCCGTCAAATTGGTCCCGACCCCCAATTCCGTCCGCGTCCGTCCTCTTTCTCCGTCTAATTTGTCCACCGAGGACGCCCGCTGGCCCCGCCACGTCATGTTAATGCCTCGCTGTACACGCTCCGGTCGGTTCGCCTTTGTGTTTCAAACCGGTCAGAAATTTTTGAGTTGAATACATAACCTTCGTGTCCGTTCGGGTGACCTTTGACATGCCACTGATCGGACATTCATCACACTCTCTGTTCTCTCTCTTCGGTGACCGGATTTGAAATCTGTTTCTCTCCTCCGTTTGAAGGTTGCCGGTTCTTCTCCCGGAGTTTACAAGTAGCAGTGTGCAGACGGTAAGGATTTTCTCAGTTTAGGGATTAGGGTTCCATTTGCTTCAATAGCAGGGGAATAAGACATCCGCGCTTACACCGATGCTGTTTTCCACGCAGGTGTTCGAGGAGAGGTCGGAATGACGAAGTGGGTTTGTCGGCCACCGGGCAATGGGGATCGCATTACGATTCCGGTGAGTTGAAGTTAAAGTTGTGTTTAATGAAACTCAGAAGACCGACATTTAAACTCGTTTGAAAGTTGGGGACTGGTATGACATCTAGGGTTTAGGGTGGGTAGATGAGGCGTTTGGGTATCTCACTTCTAATTGCAATTTCTTCTTACATTTTCAGCCAAAGAAGATCTCTTCACCATCGAGATGCATTTCAACGGGATTTTTATAGGGAGCGAAATACTTGTATGGCTCTGTCGCGTGGTTCGATCGTGTAGACCAGACTACCTCTCATTGATCGAGCTCAATGCTATGGCCAGATTGTGGTGAACGTCGAAGGGACTTCTACCAATTTCTGTGGCCAAAACCAGGGTTTGGTATCGCCGATGGGTTACTTTGCATTGAGTGTGAGGATGATGTTCTGGCATTCAACAAGGTGAGAAGAATATGGTCCAGATGGTACTGTTCTAGGTGCACCGTTCTCCTTGATGAAGGTTTACGTGAAGCAGCTTTCTGAGTTCGAAGCAAGGATAAGAATTGGGCAGATCAAGATGGAACTCCACAGACCCACAGTTGAGAGCAGAGTTCAGTTCAGGTTGGAAGAACTGGATTCCGATCGGGAAGTACAATCTGTACATGCAACACTTGGTGGCTCAACCTCAATGGCAGACAAAAAGGGAATGTTATTGTTGCCTTGGACTGCAACCCCAGAATTGAACATGGACGAAAGCGAGTTGGCCAAAAAGGGAATACCTGATTCCACACTTTTTGTGAACACCTCATCTCAGGTGGTCCCTGAAAAAGACAACACCGACAACATTCCAATCCACGAGGATGGTGGACCTGAAGTGAACCCACCGAGCGGGTCTGAGGCCAACCAAGTCAACCCACCAAATACTGAGGTCAACGACCCGGAAGCGGTAGTCAACCCACCAAATACTGAGGTCAACGACCCGGAAGCGGTAGTCAACGACCCGGAATTGGTAGTCAACGACCCGAATTTGGTAGTCAACCCCAATGATGTGGTGGTCCAACAAAGTGATACGGCAGTTGACCCCCACGACCAGCCAGATGAGGGTGTTAACCGGGACGATGGCACGCGTTGGCTGGCGGTGGAAGATGTTTTGGCTGAAATGGAACGAGAGGAGGCTTTGAATGAACCAATCGTGGACGTCGAGGAAGGCTGGTCCTCACCGACCATATACAGTTCTCCGGAAACACCAAGAGTTTCTTGGGACGGGCGGGTATAATCCTTTTCTTTCTGAAGAAGACTCCGACTACGCCTACTTCGGGACGCCTTCCCCCCTCAAGCTTCATTACTCTCTGACGATGAGTCAGACTATGCATACGTACCTCCGGAGGACAGCAAGGAAACGTCAACTCACTCTGAATCAGCCCAAGATAACCAAAGAATTGATTCAGAAGCCGGGTCGAATGGGGAGTTACTACTAGTAATGCAAGGGATGCAGGAAGACGTGTTTGACCGAGTCCGTGATGAGGAGGAGATGCTTAGCGAACGGTGGGTGGGGTTCTGAGGAAGACCAAGACCCTAGAATTGATCAGTACCCGGTTTTCAATCCCTCTAGAGACATGGATGCTGCGGAGATTGTCATAGGGAGGGAAGTTCGAGTCTTTCGCTCAGTTCAGGACTTTTGCAGGTACAAGCCGGTAAGGAGTCGTTCGTGGTGTTAAATTCCCTATGAACGACAAAAATTCGTTGCAAGTGCGTGTGTGTGAGAGAGTGTGGGTTCTGGATTTCCGCAAGGGCTCGTGGTGGTGGTGAAACTGTAGTATTAGTATCGGCGCAACCGGAGCATGACTGCTTAGTTGAAGAAGATATCCGAGCGGCTAACCCGGCGTTCTTGGCAAGCACTACGTAGCCAGATTTCGCGTTGACCCTGCTTGGTCCCTCGAGATTTCATACACACGTAATACGGATTTTGGTCTGAAGATAAATGCAATTGAAGGCATATCGGACGAAGAGGCGCTGTCATGAGCCTTATTCATGGGGAGGAGAACGACCAGTTCACTAAACTGTGGGACTATGGAGCCGAGTTACAGAGGACAAATCTGGTACGACGGTTGACATTCGATATGACGGGCTAACTTTTCAGTCGATCTACATATGTCTTGATGCATTGAGAAAGGGTTTTCTGCCGGGCTTGTCGGCGCTTCATTGGACTCGACGGCTGCCACTTGAAGAACCTACCGGGTGGGCAGTTGTTGGCTGCTGTCGGGGTTGACGGCAACGATGGAATGTTTCCAATCGCCTGGGCAGTCATTGAAAGTAGAGTCTGAGAGCACTTGGGCTGGTTGTGGATCTCCTGCGCGTTGATTTGGGAATTCCTAACGTTCCTGGGTGGACGTTCATGTCGGACAGACAGAAGGTATGTATTACCATATCAGTCCCTTATGTACATTTAGTGTTCAAATTCACTCCCAGAAAGTTAAGTTCTGCATGGCTAACTAACTCACTATCATGAGGTTAGGGCTTACAAAATGTACTCGAAGGGAGATTTCCATACGCTGAGCACCGCTACTGCGCCCCACATCTGTATGTTATTTCAGCGATAAATTCACGAGAGGACGTGCATTGCGTAACATGTTCTGGGGAGCTTGCAAGGCCACAACAAAGGCGCGTACGATGACGCCATGCACACGTTCGAGAGAAGGGTGACAAATACATGACAGCAGAAGGGCTGACACCTCTGGACTGGATGCAAGTTAGGGTGTTCATTCGTGGTGCAAGTACTTCTTCGGAAAACTTGACAACTTGTGACATTAGCTTTAACAACCATTGCGAGGTTTCAATAGGTGGATCTTAGAAAACCGTGATATGGCCCATCCTCTCGGTGCCTCGAAGCCATAAGGTTTAAAACCCTGTCACTTGTTTTAATCGGATGCTGTATTTACCCCCCCGAATGTAGTGTAGGTACATTAAAGTTATGTTGGGAAATTTTTGGAAATTTTTTGTCAACAGGGGGTTTTAAAAAGATGAAAAGGATCGCCGTAATTTTGTGAAAGTGGCCATTTGTGACATAGACTCACTGTGTCCCCCAAGCATATGAGATTATTAAGGAAAGGAAAAAGTCAGCCCGTTTAATGTACCCAACGTTTAATGGAGACGGCCACGTTTGAAGTCCGGGAAGGTTGTGCAAGCTGGGTGTTGATGTGAGGGCGTCAAAATGCGCTTTGTGGATTGTGGCAGCTGTCGGGGACTACCATGTGAGCATGCTTGGCATGCACACTTACAACCGGGCCCCCATGAACCCCCTACTGCGACCCTTGCTACACAAATGGTAGGTACAGACGTGCATTGTAATTCGATAAACCTTTTAAATGATGCAACAGTGGAAGAACTCAACGGCCCGAAACTCAGACCACCAAACATTAAGAAGCCTACTTCGGACCAAGACAAAAGAAGAGGAGGCTCGAATTGGGGGAGAGCTTGCAACTAGGAAGGACAAGAGGGTTTCAACTTACAAGGCGGTCCCCCGGATGGTGAGAAACAAAAATGCTCGTTGTGCAAGAAGGTAGGCCACCAACAAATTTTGCCCCCGGATCTGGTTGGGTAAGCAGGTTCCCTCTTTTTGTTACTGATTGTGTTCGGGGGTATGTTTGGGTTGTAAATTTTGAGATAATTTTGTGTGGGGCTTTCCCGTGACGGGAAGGGGGGCGTCAATCATCAAACCCAGGGGCCGCTAAACGACCCCGGGGACTCCCTCAGGACCTGTTCTGAGAGCTAATGACAGTGGAAGCGAAAAGGGTGCCCTAGGAGCAAGATGAGGTCAACCGTGGAGGGCGTACTGGGTAAGAGGACCTGAACATGAGGGTTCTTACTACTTGTAGGGGATGTAGAAAGTGAGTACGAAATTTTTTGAGTAACGGACAATGAAGGCTAGGTAAACACCTTCAGTGATGTAGGTAATGTTTTGTGTATCGGTTAGGGTTTCCCCACCGTCGAATGATCCCTTTAAAGGCCCCCATGGGGGATCCTTTAAAACTGTTTTTGTATGGATTTCCTTAAGTATATGACCCCGAAGGATGTGGCTTCGTCTTTTGAGTGTGGAATTGTAAAAATTTTTATGGCATCTTTTGTTAATCCGAATATAGTGTATCATTTACTGAAGACATTTTAATCAAAACAACGCCTTTTAAGCATCCCGTACAAAAAAAAGGGCAAAACCCTACTTCGGAAACCAAAAACCACGACCGTTGGACATTTCGAGCTGTGAAACTCGCTTCTTTAGACTCTCTAATTCATTGTCATAGAAAATCTCACTACCCCCGGGAAGTCCCCTAGCTGAACCAAAAGTTCCGGAGCCTGTTATTTTCATTTTCCAGTTCATTTACCCGATTTGCTGGAACTCAACTATGCGTACAAGCTACCGGGCTTCTCAGAAGCAGCTGCTAGTTTGTCATCCAACCAAAACCAAAGAAACCACACCCTGGCTGAACCTCCCAAACGAAGTTGTGAACCATTACAAAAATTTAAAACCCGTACACTCGATAAAAATTAGGGGATTTTTCCCCACCTTAGAAACATATCTTGGGCATCGAAGAATTTCCTTCCGGGTTTCACAGCCATATGCGAGATTCCCCAAGAAGCTTCAGGCCCCCCAGTGGCAAAACACCCCCCCACCCCCAGAATGTAATGGACTCGTGGGCTGAGCCCCAACTCCTCTGTGTGCAACATGATGATGCTAACCTTGGTGTAACCCAAAAACCCCGAGCTCCGTTTTAAGAAACCCAACCCCTAATCAGCGGAGGGGAGAACATATTTTTATTTAGGACTTACCACTTCTTTGTAAGTTGTTCAGGTGATCGACAATGGCCAGAGGGGATTTCGGTTGGGAGCTTTGATAAGGAGAGAGCGGGGGGATGAGCGGCGGGGTTTTAGAGCATGGGGAAAGGAAAAGAAAGATGATGCCCCGGCAGGGTAGACCCATGGGGAAAGGGAAAAGAAAGATATTTGGGTTACAGCTGTCAACAAAAGGTATGTGGGTGGATTGTCACACGTGTCCCTTAAACCCTATTCCCATTCCCCCCATGCACCACCCAAAAGGCTGCCTATGTTTCTGACCGGTTGAAAAACACAAAGGCGAACCCACCGGGCGTGTAAAGCGAGGCATTAACATGACGTTTGGGGAGGCCAGCGAGGGGTCCTCGGTGGACAAATTAGAGGAGAAAAAAAGGGACGGACGCGGACGGAATTGGGGGTCGGACCAATTTGACGGATTTTATGAAGGAGTTACCAAAAACGTTAGTTTTCAAAACATCCGGTAATTTTTAAGTCAATGGGCCCCTCTTCTTTTTAATGTTTGGAGGTGGACACTATTTTTTTTTTTCTCCCTTTTGGGGTTTTAAATGGCATCTTAAAACTCATCTCTTATCCTTATTTGAGAAATCAACTATAAAAAACCTAATTGTTTTATATAGTGCTAAAACCATTGGGTTAAACTACAAAACCAATGGAATTTTCTTCATATTTAAAAAATTTTACTGGCTCCTATAAAAAAATCTGGGGAGCTCTGTGTGTGGTCCCGACATTCTAAAGCAGGACATCTTCCACTTCCCGGAAGACAAAGTTAATCCCCCTTACAAAGTTCGAAGAGGTCAACCAATCCCCAAGAGGAGTCCAAACCTAAATAGTGTAACAGCCCACCCTCGAGACTTTGGGAGACCACAGAGCCTGTAATACTCAACTCCCGGGGTTACTGGCTCACAAAAAAAAAATCACACATTTAAGTTATCCACATTTTAATTATTTTAACCATTACAGTCTCAAATTTCAATTGTATACACTCAAGAACTAATAACTACAGATTCGTCAAGAAAAACCAAATATATACCATTTCAACATGCCTTTACTTCCAAGTTCAATTAAATACAATGGAAAACCGATAAAATAACCTCAAAGGAATTCGTGCCAGCTCCCTCCCACTCCAACCCGTATTTTTCTGTTTAAAACCATCCAGAAACACCTAAAGCTCAAAAAGTTATCGAATACCCTCAGGGAGACAAATCTCTACCCGGGTTACAGTAATGAGGTAAGAAAGCACTCCTATGTTATCGGGTGTATTTGCTAGAAGCCCTAAGATACTGATCTAGTACTTCCAGTATGAGGTAGGAAAGAACTCCAGTATTGTCCAGGACCCCCCCAAAATACGTTACTGGGGGATTGCGCAATCCAGGGTTTGAGATACTAGAACAAAAAACTTTTTACATCTACTATGGGGGGGGGTAGTATCCCCTTACTATCCATACACCGCCTTGGCTTAGCAGAATTGATACCTATATCTTCCTTTAAAACGTATACATATCATGTCTAGCCATCTAGGGTAAATCGAGGGACCCGAAAATAAATTTCACAAAAAAACACCCAAAATACCAATATAAATTTACAGGGAACTTTTTACCGATAAACCCCGGGGATTTTAAAGGGTTAACTAAAAACCCGTAAAACCCTCACCTTACATCGACTTATCTTACCGCGAAATTGAATCATGATCACCATCCTGAAAAACCTAACCTGAGCTTCCTTGCTAAAAAAAGGAGCGAATCAAACCCTATAATCGATTAAAAAAAGGAAAACCTAGAAGAGATCCGCTTGCGACCCGAGGAGATTTCCCAAAAATCTCAATCTAAATTCCAACCCAAAAAACCCTAAAAAAAACTAACTGACGAACCCCCATGCGCCTCGATTTCTCTTTCTCCCTTCTTTCGCAAAACCCAGCCCTTAGAAAAAAACTTATCCGAAAAAACGATTAAAACGAAAAAATACCAACATGACAAGGTCGTAGCCCTTTACAACGTTTCCTCAAAATTTAAACCTTATGATGGTCCTGGGAAAATTTAAAACCCCTTTCCCGACGGTATTTATAGGGTAACTCCAGTCGGGGCGGGGGAAAAGGGGCGGGTTCGGGTCCAACCCCCTAACTACTAGGGGGTTTGGGGGCCCAAAAGTCAAACTTTCCCCAAACCCCCCAACCCCCTTTGGGGGCCGGGTCCCTAAACCCAACGGGGTCGGGGTCGGGTACCACGGTCCAAAAAAATTTAAAGTACTTGAATGAAAATATTTTTTTTTACTTTTTAAAATTATTTTCCACAACCCAAAATTTATTTATTTTTTTTTATTCTTTGTTCATTCTGAATTTTTATTTTTATAATATCGTGGATGGAACATAAAAAAAAAATTTTTTCATGATGGAAAAACCCAAAGGGAAAAAAATAAGTACCAAATACTCGTGTCAAACCTTTTGAACCCTCCTTTTCGACAAATAAAAATGGTAGTTGTCTAAATTATCATTTAAAACCAAGCCCCTCATTCTTCGGGTTAAAATATCCAAATTTTTTTCCATAGCTGCATCTCCACTACTTTAAAAACGTATGTAGTTTGCTTTTCAGACTCCGATGTTTTTTCGTACAAGATACGTTGTTATGCCCCATCTTTCATTTCCCAACCCCCGCGTCAACGGGGGCCCCCCTTCCAATACATAAAGGGGGTAAATTCCCCATAGAGGGACAAGGGGAGGTCGTTTTAGCGTAACGTTTTGTGGCTGGCTGGGCGTAATGTTTTGAGCTCTCGGGAAATAAAGAAGTGAAATAGTAACAAGAAGCGTGTTGTCGAGTTCTGAGTAAGACTTTAAAAAAAAAGAGTTAGGTTAGAGAAAATAAAGGGGAGTGAATTTGTGTTGGCGTTTGCGCCTTTTTTTTTTCATTTTTTTTCTTTTTTTTTTAAATTTTTTTGTTTTAAATTTTAGGGGAAAGTGGTTATGGGTTTTTGGGCCCTGCATTTGGGGGTTGGGATTAATTTGGGAATTTTTCGATCCAAATGGGGGAGTGCATCTGCATTAGGGTAGATACGAGGGAAAAAAAAATTTTCGGTCAACAATTTGGTAAAAATTTTTTTAAATTTTAAAATTTGGGGGAATTTTTTTTTCCGTGTTAATGGTACTTAAAATTTATAATTGCTTTATGTATAATTTTGAAATGAAAAGAATTCAAAGGGCGAAAAAAGTTGATGCTTCCCCAGCCCCCCCCCTTGATGAAATGATTGCATGCGGTGAAGGTGATGGAGCGGGGGAGGGGTTTTACGGGGACGATCACAAAAACTAAAAAAGAAAAAGAAAAAAAAAAGGGGCGACACCCCGGGGGTTCCTACTGGGGAAATAATTTGACGAAAATTTAAAAAACATAATGTCCCCTTTTTGGTGCTTTTGATATGAAAAAAACATGAAAAACCGAAAGATCACCGGTGGATGTGTTCCTAGCTAGCCCCCCCTGGTTTTTCGTCGTTGCATGATAAATGGGCTGTTGTTGTCCTTTTGGTTGTACCTTTTTTTTTTTTAATTTAATTTTTTTTGTACTATAAAAGATCAAATGAAGCTTATATAAAAGCTACCCCGTCGCTTGTCTTCGTATTTAATTGTTATTCTGGGGATATTATTTATATAAAAATATTTTTGGGGTCTTGTTACGTAGAAATGTTTTTTCCCTTTTGGTTTTTATTAGCTATTTTAAAAAACCCCCCGGGTTTCCCCCCAAATTCAATCAATCGATTGTCTTTTTTTTCAAGTAAACCAACCATATCGAAATTGGGGTTTTTCCCCTTGTAGGGGGAAAAAAAATGGAAAAAAAATAAAAACTTAAATTTTTTTTTTTTTAACCCCATCAAAAAAAATTATCACAATTGATAAAATTTATTTTTGTACTTTTTTTTTTTTTTTTCCCAAAATTACCCCTTTTTGGGGAATAAAACGATGCGAAAGGGGGGGGGGAAGGGGGGGGGGAAAAGGGGGGGAAAAAAGGGGCCCGGGGGGGAAAAAAAGGGAAAACATAGGTAAAAAAAATTATTAAAAAAAGGATATTTGGGGCCCAAAAAAAAAGGTTTTTTTCAATTTTAGCAAAGGGGAAAAAGGAATTAAAGGGATTCAAGAGTTAAAAAAATCTTTAAAATTTTTTTTAAAAAAAGGGGAAACGAAATATTGGAAAAAGGGGGGGGGGTTTTTTTTGGGGGAAAAAAGGGGAAACTTTGTTCCTCACAAAGTTAAACCCCCCCCCCTTTTAAAATTTACCCCCTTTTCCCCTTTATTAAAAAAAATAATATAATTTAATAAAAAAATTAAAAAGTGTATCCGGCGGTTATAGAAGTGAAGATTTCAATTTTTTTAAAATTTTTTAAATTTTAAAAAAAATGTTTTTAATTATCCCCCCCCAAAATGTGGTAAAAAAAAAATTTTTTTCAATCTTCTTCCCCAATTTTTCACGTTCGGCTTCTTTTTTCCCTTTATTTTTTGCTTGCATAACCAAACCAATAGCCCCCCTTCTAGTTTTTTTAAAAATCCATTTTAAACCCCAAAATTTACGATTTTTGCACCCCCAAACGAAAAAGTCACTACAAAAAAAAAGGGTTTTAGTCAGGGGTTTTTAGCACTTTTCCCCCCCGGGTTTTTTCCGTGACTAAAAATTTTAGTAGGGGTTTTGTAAAACCCTGACAAAAAATGACTTTTTTTTTCCCGGGGTTTTAGCTAAAACCCGTGACTAAATTTTTTGTCCGGTTTGTAGGAAACCGTTTTTTAAAATCAGTACGGGGGTTTTAAAAGAACCGTTTACAATATTTAGTCACGTTTCAAAGGGAAAAATGATAAAAAAAAAATCAATTTTTGGGACGATTTCAGTTCAAAAGTTTTTTAAAATTTTTTCCGGTTTTTTTGGAAAAAACCCTGACTAAATAAGATGACCCCCAAAATGTTCTTTGAAAAAATTTTTTTGGGCCTTTGTTAAAATTTTTAAAAATTTGTCACGGTTTCATAGGGGAAAACCCCCACTAAATTAGTCCCCGGGGTTCCCCCCAAAAACCCCCATAAAAAATTTCACGGTTCCCAAACGTGACTAAAAAATTGCCGGTTTAATGTGAAATCGTGACTAATTAGCACGGTTTTTAAAGTGAAACCGTGCTAAATTAGTCCGGGTTTTTAAAAAGAAACCCCCATAAATTAGTCACGGGGGTTTTTAAAACCCCCACTTAAAATTTTTTCCGGTTCGTTTAAAAGGACCCGTTAGTCACGGTTTCCAAAATGGGGACTAAAAAACCGGACAAAAGTAGTTTTTTCTTGGGTAAAAAAAATTTAAAAAACCTCGAACTTTGGGGATATTTTAATTTTAAAAGCTCAAAATTCCCGGGAAAAACCCCCAAAAAAATCCCAGGAAATTTAAAAACCCTTGTCCCCTTTTTTTTAAAAATTTTTTAAAATTTTTAAACCCCCTGGCTAAGGGGGAAATTAAAATTTTTAAAAATTTTTTTTTTTTAAAAAACAGTACCCCGGTTTTTTCCCAAATTTTTTTTTTGATCCCCTTTCAATTTCACCTTCCAAAACCCCCCAAACCCTTTTTCTTTTCGACTCACCGAGAAAAAATTCTTCCCCCCGGCTATCCTCTCCCCCTTTGTCCTCCCCACCCCCCCTGTCCCTGCCCTCCCCGGGAAAAGCATCCCCCGGGGGTAATTCTGCCCCGGGGTGGGCAGAGGAGGAGCAGACCTCCCATCGATTGGAGAGTGCAAACTTGTTGGCGATGTTTCGGAATCCCACGACGACAAGAGGTCGCGTTCGGAATCCGGCGAGGGAGGGAAAAAGATTCATCGGGAGACGGATCGGAAGCCACGGGGGGAAATTTCCCCTTTCCCCCATAAAAGGGAAGAAGACCCCCGAAAATTGGAACCCCCCGGGGACTCGGGGGGGTGCGAGTGCCCCTATAGCACTGCCGCCCGTATTCTGGAAAAGGGGGTTTGGGAAAAAAGCTCAGTGGGGGGATGAGGGAAGAAGGAGCGATTCAGGAAGGGGGGGGAGAAGGAAGAGAATGTTCAGTAATGTTATGGTAACTTTGTATGTGAAAATTGGGTTTTTTTTTGGGGGGTCAAGTGTTCTGGGTTGTCGATTTGATGATTTTGAATGGTAAATTTAGCTGTTTGTAAAAAAAAAATCTCCCACTGGGAAAATTTAGCTGTCGCAAATATGAAGGAAGAAAGGGGAAAAAAGGGGCTAATCTTTTTTCAGTTTTATCTCTGTGTTTAAACTTGTTTGGGGAATCTGTTGATTCAGTTGTTTTGGTAGATTTGTTCTGCAGGAACCGCATTTTATTGATAAAGATTGATCAAAAAATTTTGTACGGGGGGAATTTTGGGGGGGGGTTTGGGGGGACCCCCCGACAAAAGGGGGAAAAGGTTGGGGGCCCCGGGGGGGGGGGGTTTTAATTTGGGAAAAAAGCTTCCCCGGTGGAGTAAAAAGAAGTGAAGGATTTGGGGGGATTTGTAAGGGATAAAAATTGAGAAGGATCAAAAGCAATTTGGGGGAAACTGGGTTTTGTTTTTAAAAAAGAAAAAAATTTAAAAAATTAATTCCGTTCCCCTTGGGTTTTTAAAAAGGTTTAAAAAATTTTTCAAAAAAGGATAACGGGGGGTAAAATTTGGGGGGTAGATTTGGGGTTTCCCGAATTTTTGGCTTTTTAATTATAATATCCCCCAAAATTTGAGGTTTTGAATTTATTTCCCCCTTTTTTCTTGTAGTAGTTTTGGGGGTCAGCCCAAGCATTTGTGTAAAAAAAACATTGTACTACGAGCATACAAGTATTAAAATTACATAAAAGGGTTTTTTGGTTTTTAAAAAACCAATCACGTTCCGATTCAAGTGTGAAGGGAATTCATCATAGTCAATAAATTTGCCCCTTTAAAAAAAAAACTTATCCATCAAAACTATTTTATTACAAAAATTAAAACAAATACAAATCAATCACAGTTACCCAAAACCACATACCAATCCCCCCATCTATTCAACGACCCCCCAAAAAATTCAAAAAAAAGGGAAGAAAAAAGAAAAAATTTGAAAAAACCCCGCCCAACCCCCCCAAAAACCTGCCTTTATTCTACCACATTCCCCAATTTGTTTGAACCATTTTTACATAAAAACCTATGTACTGGGGAAAAAACATGAATTTTTTTTTAAAAAGCATACTAGTATCGAGTATACAGTATTGAATATATACAAGTATTTGATTCTTTTTTAAAATAGCCCCAACCCACCATATCAACCCTAAAAGAACATTTAAAAACATCAAAATCAATGAAAAAAAAGTGTCAAACCAAGGGAAAAAAGCTGTGTTTTAAAATCACAATTTCTTGAATTTAGTTGAGTTTTTCGTCGGGGGTAAATTTTGGGGCTGCGACAATGATACAATGGCGGGGGAAAAGAGTTAATGGGTTATGGGGGGAGAAAAAATTTCCCCCCGGGAAAAAGCTATGATGGCGCAGGGGAGGAACCAGAAGACGGGACGGCTGCGGGGGGGTGCGGTGGGCTGCGCGGTTTCTGGGGGGGGGAAAAGAAGGATCGTTGGGGGGGAAAACAAAAACCGGGGTGCGGCAAAAAGAAGGCGTTGATTTGGGGAAACCCGGGAACCAGGTGTTTGGGCGAAAAAAAGTATTTTGACTGGGGGGTATCAAAACCGGGGTTTGCATTTTTTAATTTAAAAAAAAAATTTTTAAAAAAATCTTTTTTCCCCCTTTAAATAAGGGTGGCGGGGCCCCTTTTTGACTCTGAAAAAAAGATGAATGGGGGGGGAATTGGGGGGAAGAGAATTTTTGTAGACCCTTTTTTTAAAAAAAGGGGGATAATTATAAAATATTAAAATAATTAATTATTTTTAAAAATTTAAAAAAAAACAAATTAAAAATTGTGGGGTTTTTTTAAAAGGAAAAATTGGGGGAAAGGGGAAAAATTTTAAAAAAAAATTTAAAAAAAAAATGCAATAAAAAAACCTTTTAAATAAAAAATATCTGGGCGTTAGATTGAAAATCACTAGATCAAAAGGCGGGGAAAAATTTAATTTTTTGGGGGAAAAAAACCCCGGCCTTTTTCACCCCCGCGCCCCCGAAAAAAAGGGGCAGAAGCATAATTTTTGGGGGGTTAATTTCTTTAGGAAAAAAACTTTGATTGATAAAAATAAAAAAGGGAAAAGATTTTTAAAGAAATTTTAAAAAAGAGAAAATCAAAAAAAAACCGACCGAAAAAGGTTTGAGCAGGGGGGGGGTTTGATCG
Source organism: Linum lewisii (assembly GCA_034768395.1). Taxonomy (NCBI): domain Eukaryota; kingdom Viridiplantae; phylum Streptophyta; class Magnoliopsida; order Malpighiales; family Linaceae; genus Linum; species Linum lewisii. The sequence goes on along the minus strand of JAVBHU010000423.1, from coordinate 1,589 downwards.
GGGGGGTTGGGCCCCCCTCGAGAATTCAAGGTAGCTGAAAAGGGTGCGGAGGGGGGCCCCTTTGAAATTTAGGTGATTGATCTCACTCCCAAGAGAGAGAGGGGGACAAATTTTAAAAGGGAAAAAAATTAAAAAAAAAGCACCGATGGTGAAAATGGGGCATGTGGCCACGGGCGGGGGTTACGAGCCCCAAAAAGGGCTCCACCTTAAAATGGGAAAAAGCCCCCCACGTATAAAAGCAAATACCTTTGATAAAAAAGGAAAAACACTCTATAAAAACCAAAAGATGGGCCAAATTGGTCAAAATCGCAAAAAATGATTTAACAGTACCGATTAAAATTTTCATAAAAAAATTTATACAGAGAGGAAAATTTTGGGTCGAGGAAAGGGGGAAAAAAGGAAGGGGTTTAAAGAACCCAATGCAATCCTCTATACCCCCTCTCGGGGAACATCAAACAGGGAAAAAAAATCCTCCAAAATTAAAACCTCCAGCAGCTGCGCTGTAAAAAAAAAGGGAAAAAAACCCTCTGGGTTCAACCAGATTGCTTTTGGGTTTTTCAGCTTGCGCTCAAGCCCCCTTTTTGATCCCTTTTCCCTTTTTTTTAAAAAAAAAAATTTCGGTTCAACCAAAATTGGTTTTACTATACTTTTACTTTTAATGTTTTTTCATAATCTCTTTTTTAATATTAATTTCTCTTTTTTTTGGGAAAATTATTTTTTAATGTCTTCGGTGAGAGAATAAAAAAATTTGGAAAGCTAACAAAATAATATTTTTTTAAAAAAAATTAACCACTATTTACCTAGTGGTTATAGTATATGAGACTAAAAATCAACTACCATTATGGCGCTAAAGATAAACCAGTTTTTTTTTTGTTAAAAAAAATTAACGAAAGCTAAAAAAATGTAACAAAAAGGGTTGAGGATTTATTGTCAAAAAAGTTAAGTGGAGAAGATAAAAATTTAACATTTTTTGGGAAAGAAGTTATTTTTTAATTGACAAAAAAAAAAAAAGGGAAAAAAAAAATTATTTTTCTTATAAAAATAAAAAAAAAAAATTTTAAAGAATAAAAGTAGGGTAGATAATTTGTTAAGGGGGGGGAAATTTATTTTTTCATTTTTGATGAAAAAAAAAATTAAAAAATTTTATGTAGATTGCAAAATTAAGGCGGAGTACGAAAAAAGATGTGGGGTGGAAAAAAAAAAAATTTAAAAACCCAGTTTTCTTTAATAAGTAGAGTGAGGGAAAAAGGACAAAAAAACCTTAAGGGGTTGCTACAAATTAGGGCCTCCCCCAAAAAAAATACCAAAAAAGCTGGGATTTTTTTGTCGGAAAATTTTTTTATTTAAGGGAAAGATGATATGATGGAGGTGGGCGTACAAAATTTACGATGTCAATTTTAAAACTCAGATTAGTTTGGAAAATAAAAAAACCGTTATTTTTTTAAAAAAAAAATTTTAAAAAATTTTTTCCAAAAAATAATTTTATTTTAAGTGTAATGAAAAGACTTAAAAAACTCGTGAAAAAAATTTTAAATTTTTTTTTTTTTTTAAGCTTTTTTTAAAAAACATTTTCCTTTTTTTTTTTAAAA
>JAVBHU010000422.1:0-22441 GCA_034768395.1 Linum lewisii | reverse complement strand
AAGTTGTTGGGGGAGTGGCCAAAAAAGGGATTAGGGATTTTTTATTGGGCAGAGTAACGTAAAAAATTTTAAAAACCTTGAGGGTTTTGAGGTGTGGTCCATTTTGACCATACTACTTTTTACAAAAAAATTCCCCCGGTTAATTAATGTGCCCCTTTTGCAAAATTTAAAAATGTTTTATAATTTTCATTGGGGAAAAATAAAATTTAAAATTAAAGGGATTCAATAGACCCTTACTAGAGGAATACAGATCAGTTTTTAAAAAATTTCTGTTTTCGCCATTAAATAAATTTAAGAACGCAAAAGTTGTTTTAACTCGTAAAGTTTCAAATTTTTTTTTTAACGAGATCAGTTTTATGGTCTTTAAAATGAAAAAAATAAATTTAAAAACGAACTTTTTTTGAGAGGCTTTTCCCAAAAGGGGCCCCAAACAAATTCTAATTAAAAATTTTTAAGATTTTTTAATTATTTTTTTCTTTATTTTGATATTTGCCATCGAGTCCATTCGAAAAAATTGGATGTTGAAAAATTATCACAGTTGGTATTTTTATTTCTTTTTAACCCAATTTCAAATTTTTTTCCCTTGTTTTTGTTTAATAAAAGGTTGAATCTTTTTTTGGAAAAATTTAAAAAAAAAAATGGAAAAAATATTGGTGTGTTTTTGCCTTTTTCCCGGGGAAAATTCCGGAACCTGGGGTTTTTTCCTTTTTTTTTTTTTAATATATAAAATATGGGATTTCACAAGCCAAATTTTGGGGAAAATTTACAAAAAAAATTTTATATTATTTCAAAAAAAGGGAAAACCCGGGGCTTCCCCATAGAAGAACCCCTTTTAAACGTGTCCCAATTGAACATTAAACAATTTCCGAACAAAATTAATATTGTGTAAAAAAATTTCCCAAATCATTTCCCCTTATCTTTTCCCAAAAAAGATATAATTGACAACTTTCAATTTGGGATTTTCCTTTTTGGAAATACACCCGGGGGAAAGGGTGGTTCGAATTTATCCCGCCGCAATTTAAGATGGGAATTACGGTCAAACCAAAACAAAAAATTTTTTTTTTGGTACGTGGAACCCGTTGGACAAAAATTTAAATTTTCTATTTTTTTTTAAATTTTTTAGATTTGTTGTTTACTGTTCCGGTGGTATTTAAAAAAAACAGTGGCGGGATTTTTTTTTTTTTCTTTTTTTTTTTATATGGTCGCTCGGAAAAATGGATATCTACGAAAAAATTTTTTAAATTCAATTTTTTTCTTTTTTTCTCGAATCAAAACAATCCGTTAAATTGGCTTCTTGTATTTTTTAAAATGATTTTTGTATTTCCAAAGATTTTCTATTGTTCCGCCCCCAAATTTGGGGGGAGGATTGGGGAAAATATAAACTTTCCCGGGGAATGAAAAAAAGCGATCGATTTTCTTTGGAATTTTGGTTAAAATTTTGGATTCCCTTTATACTGAATCAAATATTCTTTTTTTTTTTGGGTTAAAGTTGATGTACATCTAAAGCCCCCATTTAAAAATTCCCGGAAATTTTCTTCGTATTGGGAAAGTGAAATAAGCAAAAAATTTTATTTTGCGGAAAATACATTTGTAGGTATTTTTTTGAGTTTCCCGGGAGGTGCGTAGTTCTTTTCCTTTTTTTAATTGACCCGGAAAAGGGATGAAGAATCTAAAAATTTCCCCTTTTTTAATAAATAAAAATTATTATAGAAAAAAAACGGGTTTTAGGAGGGTGGGCAAAAGACCCTAATATGGGCTCGATTTAGGGTTTTTAAAAACAGGAAACCTTTCTTTTTTTCCCAAAAATTTGAAAATAAAGAAGTTTTTTTAAATGCTCAATTTTTTATTGAAAAATTCCAAAAAAGGGGTTTTTTCGCCGAAAGAGAAATGAAAATTAAATTTTTTTTGAATTTTTAAAGGAAAAAGGGAATATACCCAAAGCGGAAAAAACCGATAAAATCCCCAAATGGGGTTTTTTTGGAAGAGGTGGACTTACTATATGTTTAATTCAGGTGGGTGATATTTCAAGGTACTCCCAAAGCAATTTTCCCCCCGAGTTGAATAAAAATTGGGTTTTTGAACCCGTTTTAACTTCAAGTGTATTTTCGCGCAAAATTTTTGGAATCACTTGCTCGGATTTTTTCAAAATTTATATTTTTATTAAAAAGGGAAAATTTTTTTTTTGGGGAAAAGTCCTTTTTGGAAAAATCTTGACTTGAAATTAATCCAAGTTTATCCCCATTAAAAAAGGGGGGGTGGGGACGTGTGGGGGGAAGAACCCAAAAAACCATTTTAAAATTTGGGTTTTTCCCCTTAGAGGGTGCTCGTAATTTTTCGCAAATACCCCCTGTTTAATACTCCGCGGGATTTAAACGTTTTAAAGTTAGTTGATAAAGGCCCCTCCCAAAGGGGTTGCCCCCCTTTAAAAAACCCACGGTTTTCCCCAAGGGGCCAGGGCGCCGCCAGGACTACGGCCATAAAAAAAAACGAAGAATCCCAAAATGTGCTTAAAATAAAGGGTTCGAAATTATATTTGGGTTTTGTTTTGGGGTTTTTTAAAAAAAAGGGGTTTTTTGAAAAAATTTTAGGAACTATATTTGGAGATTAAAATAATTGATAGGTCTATTGGAACCAATTCTTCACCTTTGAATCCCTGGGAAATGAACCCAATTTATCTCAATTTTTGATAAAACCAATTCATGAAAAATTAGTTTGGGGAGAAGACAAAACTTAATATTGGTCGGGGATAAGCAGGAACTTCAGTTTCTTTCCAAAATTGACCAAGTTTCCCTTGCTCATATTTAACGATTCAAAGGATATTGCAGAAAGAGCTCATAAATTTTTTCAGCTGAATCTTAGAAGGTAAAAGCCATTCAGAAAACCGCAAGAATCCAAAAAAAAATGGCTTTTTTCAAATAGACAACATAGTTATACGGTAAAAACTTTAAGCCGATCAATGCTAAGATCAAATTTTTTACTCAAACCGCAAGATTTCCTAGCATTCGGGAACGCTAATTTTACAATATTTCTAAAATACTTTTTTGTGGTCCTATATATCTTTTAATGAATAATGATTAATCACATTAAGGAGAATTTTAATGAGAGCAACATCCTAATCGGAAATGGGCATTGAGGGCGATTGACGCAATACCCCTGTGAATTCCGCGTGAACTCATATCGTTGGAAGGTTTTCTCAAGGATGGTAATCCTATTTCCAATGAAGTCTTAGATACGATAACTACACTTACAAAAATGCTTAAAAAAGAGTCAATGTATCGCTGGGTTAATGTTATAATGGTTACAGCCTTACAGATTGATCCAAACATGGCGCGAAATTTTGGAAAACGAATACTCGACTTATTGTAAAAATTCTTGGGATCCTTTTGAGACACGGTCTCTTATGAGTTACACAATTTTTATTTAACATAGGTAAATCAACAAACCCGGCACAACGAAGACATAACGTCACAGATACAACCACTTTCGCAAAATTTATTTTAAAATTTGGAAATTGTTTTGAATGGTAAAATCATCGGTTATTAGATTACATAACCTCTCAAATGATCGAGATTCCCGTATCCGGAAAAGATAATATCAGTAAGTTCTATATAACTTTAAAAATGCCTAAACACTACATACAATACGGATGGAATTTTATGTAGTCATAATGGCGTCAAAACAACATGGTTCCATAATAAAATTTTAAATAATTTACAAAAATCAACAAAGTCGAAAAAGGTAGCTAAGCATGAATAAAGCAATTTTTCAAGTTGCTAAAGATATGCCATTCAAGTGAAGATTCGATATGATTTAATGGTTCCTAAAACCTTATTGCTATGCGAATGGGTTCGGCAATTATTAATGCTTGGGTTAAGGATTCGAGTTCATGATTCGAATACACTCCTTTTCTCGATGATTGAAAGAATTAAGAAACTAGTTTACGAAAACCAACCAACAACAAACAACATTCGAGAAACCCCAAAAATATTGTAAAAAGAAACCGTTGAACCCCTTTCCCCGAAATTTAGAAAAAATTTTTGGAAGGGTGGATTTCGGGGGGTCATTTTGAGGATACCAAATGGGAATCTCGATACCCAAATGAAAATTTAATTACAATGGTCGAGACACTTTTCAGAAAACCGCTAAACTACCCTTTTGGTGGCCTACAAGAAATATATTCTGTAAGAGGCCTTGCGCAAATGACTTAAGGGAAAATCTTTTTGGGAGAAAAGTTGATATATTATACAAAATGGCAATCACCGAAAAGTACAGAAGCATGGCATAAAGCCATTTCAAAATTTGGATAAATTGAATTATTGAAGTGAGCATATAAATGTTTTTTAACCCGTTGGTTTCCATATGAAGGGGTTTTAAACAACTTTTGTCAGCTTTGGATCCAGGAGGCTTAATATTTATAAAGTCACTTTAAGAAATGGTAGCAAGCAGCTTAGAAACATTTTTATTGACATGAAGAGTCAAAGGAAATATTAAGGACTAATATTAACAGAATCCAAAAACTTATATTTGATTGGAACAGATAATCCTTGAACACCCTATGGGTTTGAAAGATTGTTCATATATTGAAAATCTATTCCAGTGTTGAGAATTAAGAATTGACAGGACCACCCCTTTCACAACAACCCCTAGAAAGAAAAAGCGGGCTAGAAATTAAACCAATCATTGGTCTAGAGGCAATTGGTTGCATTAACCGGGATGCTTGTTAAAATTGATAAAGAAAGATCCAACAAGGATTGTTTCTGAAATTTTTTTATACTCTGTAATAGCAAAAATCCTAAAAGTCAAAGTTCATATTTCTTGTTTCATGAAAATAGATTGCTCTAGATGAATTTCCGGACTAGGATACTTTTTTTTTGGCAAGAAACTTTTTGGATATAAATTTTTCTATGATCACTGTATTGAACAAAATTCATTTGAAGGTTTGGTTCAATAATTCTTGCACAAAACCTATATGTAATATAGGGGCAAAGTTGAGTTTTGAATGATTCATAAGACAAAGTATCAAGATTGTTTTGGAAGATTTTTGGGCACTTAAAAGAAATTGGTTAAATCTAGTAACCCCTCAAAAAAAAAAAAACATTGTTACCCTGTATTAAATGGTGAATGCTGTATACAATCTATAATGGCGCATCAAGCATATACGGGTACTCAATTCCGGAAAATCTCTGATATGCAATTATTTGAAATCCCTTTGAAAGCGCATTAAACTGATTTTATTGTGAAAATCTGTTTACAGTTCCCCTGAAACTTACCCTAAATGAGAAACGATTGATGCCCGAATAATAAATTTCCACTGTTGGAAAATTTGCAAAAAAGGAAAAAATTTTAAAAGGATAATTATTCGTTCCTTACTTCAAAAAGATTTTCAATTCTTAAAAATTTTAAATTAAAACCCAAGGGGTTTTTGATTTTGCGCTTGTTCAAATTACGCTTCTCTGGAAAGGAATTTTTTCCTGTTCTGAGGAATCCGGATTATAGAAGTCTTATTGCAATCAGATTTCTCTATAATCAGTTAAACAAACAATCGAATTGGATGGTTTCGCTCAAAAAAAATTTCCCAAAATATGCCATGGAGATAAATCGTTTATTTCAAAACCTTAATGATAAGGATTACAAAACAACTCCTCCCCTAGTTGTTTTTGAGAAAAATTGTCATTTTGAATTTAAATTTGGTTTATTGTGAAACCCGTATCGGAATTTAAAAAACAATAAAGTATTTGAAATTGGATTGAAATGGGTTGTGGAAAGATTATAAAGGTACTTCAACTGCTAGTCGTAACATTAGGTTAAAACATTTCTAGTTATCAAATCTCATAATCCCACCTAAAGAATTAAACAATACGCTGCGATAAATTGTTGTGAGAATATTCAATTATTAAGTTCGATATAAACTATCCCTTTACAAAATTCGAGATCCAATTCGCTTCCCTTAAGTGGTTCTGAGGCCTTTGTTGTGATCTCAATAAAAGTCGGAAAGCTTATTCACAGGAACACGGAATTTAGTTGACTTAGGCTGAAACAATTGAAACATTAAACCTTTCTTTGGGGTTAAAATTCCTGTATTAAAGAAAATTTTAACCTAAAGTAGAACTTTGGTTCTGAGTCTTCAAATCTATAAGTTTTTTAAACCTCTGGCAAGTGAAACCCGGCGGGCTTGATCTAAATTAGTAAAATGACTAATTTCCTATAATTCTTAAATATTGAATCTTACTCAAGGAATGAACGATGGAACTAAAAGATAGTCTAAATCAAAATGGAAAATTTGTTTGAAAAAATTTAATAATTATGGGAATTCTAAAAACTAAAAAAACGAACAATCATTCTGGGCCACTAATTTATAAAATATCTTTTAATAAAATTAGGGGAATTTCCGACCCCCTTCTGGTGAAATCTTGAACCGAAGAGGGAATAAAAACCCATTTTGCTCATTGGTCATTTGCTGGCTTCTAAACCAAATTGTTTTTTACAACACCCAAAAATTGAATAAAACCCTCAATGGAAAAGTGTTTTCAGCGTTTTACCCAGAAGTTAGGGATTTCAAATAGAAAAATCACAAGGAAACCCTTCTAAGAATTGCCCAAAGATTTTCGCTTTTGTAAATTTCTTTTAGTTTACGAATTTGAATATAAAAACCCCTAAAAATAAAGGAAGATGAAAAGTTTGAAGATGAAGCATTTTTTGTTAGAATCATATAATTATGGGGAAATTTTATCTTCAACATATAAACCAAATTGACTGGTTATGGTTTTAAAGCATATTCGATTGAATTTCCCATCTATAATTAGTAAATAAATCTTTTAAAAAAAAATAAAAATTTATCCGAAAAAAGAAAATTTTTTTTCATTAGTTTCCAAAAAATTTTCAAAATTAATTTCAAAAAATCGAAAATTGTAGAAAGAAAGGTTTAACAAGGAAAAAAAACGGGAATCCAAAAAAACCCTAACGGGTAATATTTGTTGGGGAAATTGGGAATTGAGTAAATATTCCTTTTTTTTTGTGATCCTTTTCCTTGGAGCCCCTCCCCAATCTTTCTTTTAAATTAAAAAGGAAATTAGCCTAATTTTCCGACCCCTCTAATTTCTGTCTAGGCCGTAGCTAAAAAAAAAACTTTTTTAGGATTGGGTTTTTATATTCGAATTAAAAACCCAATCGGGAAAAAGTTTGGTTTTTTTTACTCCCAGGGGTTAGGGACCCTAAATCGGACGAAATTTCTACCGGCGGGCGCATTAAAAGAAATAGGAAAGTTTCCAAATGAAATAAAACAGAGTATCTCAAAGCAATTGAAAAAGGACCCTAGGGGTTTTTTTTAAAGATCGAAAATTTTAAAATCAAAAATTCTTTTTTAGACAAATAAATTAGAAATTTTAAAACTTTAAACTATAAAACAAGATTGATGTTTAGTCTTTAGTTTTTCCTCTGATTTAGCCCTCTTAAGGTCCGAGGGGTGGGGTCCGATTAAATGAACTATAAGAAACGATTATCGGAACAAAATATTCTTACTAATTTAGAAAACAAGAAACAAACCCAATAAAATATTATCGAAAAGAAAGAAGTTGTTTAACTTTTTTAAAGGGACCAAAAACCTACTAAGGAATGCATGATAAGCCTTAAAATAGTTTTAATGTAATTGAAGCCAAAGACTAAGGGTTTCGGGGGGATAACCGATTACCGAAAAGGGTTGATTTTTCGGGCTTCGTAATTCGTCACTCCAATTTCCAAAATATGGATTCCATCTTAAAATACCCTTTGAGTTCCAAAATAGGAAATTCGTACTCAAAATTCCAAGGGTTCGTGAACATAGGAGACTGACTTAATTTGGGAAAAACCCAATTTATAAAATTTTTGGGTTACGCCCCCAAATTCCAAAGCGTTTACTTTATAAATTTTTACACACATTCCGTTTTTTGTTGAAAGTAGGTGAAACCCTTTTTACAATCCATTATTTTTTTGGACAATACATTTAAAGGGGATCAAATGGGTTTTGATTTTATAAATTCGAAGGATTTTTAAATTTTAAATCCATTGATTTATTTAAAAAATAGAAGAAAATTTGAAAAATCAATAAACTTAAGTAACGGAAGCTTTTTGAACTGTTTTGTTTCAATTGGAGCCACGAACAAAATTCAACAGGATGGACCTTTTTTTGGGCCCTTCGTTCAATAAATAAACGAATTTTCGGCCAATGAAATTAAATAAATTATTAAATATGAAAAACTTGGGCAATTTTTCACTTTACCTTTTACTTTGGGGGAGTATAAAAAAAGAAATCTTTTATTTAATCGAAAATTGTAAAAATTTTCTATTTAAAATGGAATTAAAAAGGCGAAAAGGTTTTCCAATTTTTTTCGGGTTCCTAATACCAATTTTATTCTAGTTTAAAAAACTTAAGTCAGACCGAATGAATTCTCAACCCTCTGTTATTCTGTAAGGAAACAAAAGTCTAGAATTTAACAACTTAAATTTCTATCGAATCACGATCGGAGCAAAGGGAAGATACCCAACTTGACTCTCTTGCCAAAATACTGTTGCAATTTTAAAGAGTATTATGACCGAACTCCCAATTGGGCTTATCACATTTAAATATAGAGAAATTTCCTTTAAAACCCAAACTTATTTCTTATGACCTTCACATCAACACGAAGCCTACTACATAATTGGTTTCAAAAAATTTATTGTTCCAGAAGTTATCAAAACACCCTTCATTAAGGAATTGATGAGTTTTTAACAAATACCATTCTAAGCCACCTACACCATCTACAAATTTAGTATTGGGGTTTTTAAAATTCATATTTGGAGCTTCGCCCGTAAAAAATTACCGTCGTAAGAAAGGTAAATACCATAAATTAAAGAAACTTTAAAATTTTTCCCTTTTTTTGTCAATATTTTTCCCCGGGCAAGGGGGAAAGGGGCATCAAAATTTTTTAATGCGTTAAAGTTTTTTTTTAAAAATTTTTTTGGGGGTTTAAAAACTAATAAACCAAAAAATTTTTTCAAATTTTTTGAAACCAAATTAAAAAAATCCCCCTTTTTAACTTTGAATTTTTTTTCGGGTTTGAAAAAAAAACCAAAATTTAAAAACCCCAAACAAAAAATTATTTAATAATCAAACAATATAACTATCCAAAAACCAATTTCGAACCCTTTTTTTAAATTTGGGGGAAAAAGAAATTTCTACTAAAAGGGAAAACCCCACTAAATGAAAAGTTTGCGGGGAACCCCAAAACAAAAATGATAAACTTTTAAAGTATTAAATTATAAATTTTAAAAACCAAATGAAAAAATCAAAAAAAATGGTTCGGAATTGAACCCTTTTGAATGAATAAAACCAAACAAACAAAAAAAAACCTTTTTTAAAACAAAAAAAATTTTAAAAAAAAAAAAAAAATTTAAAAATTTTTTAAAATTAAATTAAACAAAAAAAAAAAAAATTTTTAAAAAATTTTTTTCAAAAAAATTTTTTAAAAAGGGGTTTTTCAATAAAAAAAAAAAAAAAATAACCCTGATCTTTAAAATTTTTAAAAAAAATTTTAAAAATTTTTTTTTGAATTTTTAAAAAAAAATTTTTTTTTTGGGGGGGAAAAAAAAAAAAAAATTTTTTTTTTCCAAAAAAATTTTTTAAAAATTTCTTAAAAAAAACCCTAAAAACAAAAAAAAAAAAAAAAAAACAAATCCCTAAAAAAAAATTTAAAATTTTTCCCCCCCCCCCCCCAAAAAAAAAAACCCCCCCAAACCCCCCCCCCCCCCCCAAAAAACCTTTAAAAAAAAAACCCCATCCAATTTTTTTAAAAAAATAAAAAATTTAAAAAAAAAAAAAAAAAGGGAAACCTAATAACCCCCCAAAACTTAAAAAAGGGGAAAAATTTTTTCCCTTTTCCCTTTTTTTTTACCCCAAAAAAAATTTTCCCCTTAAAAAATTAAAAACCCCTTTTTTAAAAAACCCCCCAAAAACCCCCCCAAACTCACATTTTTTCCCAATTTTTTTTTTTAAAAAATCCCCAATTTTTTTTAAAATATTTTTTATTTTAAAAACAAAACCCTTTTTTTTTACAGAAAAAAAACAAAAATGAAATTATTTTTTGTTCCCTTAAAAAAAATTAAAATTTAAAAAAAAATTTTCTTTTCTTTTTCCTTTTTTAAATTATTTTTAAAAATATTTTTAAAAAATTTTAAATTCCCTTTTTCCAAAATTTTTTTAAAAAAAAATTTAACCCCTTTCCTTTTATTAGTTTAAATTTTAAAAAAAATTTTTTCCCCCTTACCAAAACCCCCAACTTTTAAAATTTTTTCCCAATTTCCCTTAAAACCTTTCAACCCTTATAAAAATTAAAAAAACCCTTCCCCCAAAAACCTTTTTTTTTATTTCAAAAAAAAAATTTAAACGGAAAAATTCCCCAATTAAAAAGAGATTAAATATATTTTATTCTTATCAAAAATAAAAAAAAGGGTTTTCAAAAAGTTTTTTTTTTTAAATCAAACCAAAAAAAAATTTTAAAAAAATTTAAAATTTAAAAACCAAAATATTTTATTTTAAAATTTTTCCCTTTTAAAAATTTTTAAAAAATTTCTTTTTTTCTTCTTTTTTGGAATATACAACTTTAATTTATTTTCAATTTTGGGGCCCCTTTTAATAAAACCTAAAATCAAAATTTAAACAATTTTTTTTTTGAAAAATTTCCCCCCTAAAAACCCCTTTTTTAAGGGGGAAAAGTTTTTTTTAAGTTTTTAAAAAAAAAGGTTGAATAAAAAAAAAAAGATTTTTAATTTTTATAAAATAAGTTTAATTTTTCAAATTTTTTTTATTTTTTTTAAACTTGGGGTTTTTTTTTTGATTAAATTAAAAGGGGAAATTTCGAAAAATTAAAGGATTTTTTTTTTATTTTTTAAAGCAAAACAAAAAAAAAAAATTTTAAAAAAAAACTGCTAACTTAGTGGTTCGTCCTTTCAATCTAATTCGGAATCCACAAACCATTCGACTGATCGGTCAGAATTTTTTCAATATGTCCTTGAATTCATTCGAGACGTTAGTAAAACTCAGATTGGCGACACGAATATGGTCCATGGGTTCCCTTTATTGGAACTCTCTTCTATTTATTTTTGTTTCTAATTGGTCCGGGGGGCGGCACTTTATACGCCTGGAAAATCATACAGTTACCTCGAGGGGAGTTAGCCGCCCCCACGAATGATATAAATACTACCGTTGCCTTAGCTTTACTTACGTCAGCCGCATATTTTTTTAATGCGGCCTTAGCAAAAGAGATTCGGTTATTTGTGGTAAATACATACAACCAACTCCAATCCTTTTACCCCAATAACATTTTAGAAGATTTTCCAAAACCATTATCACTTAGTTTTCGACTTTTCGGAAATATTCTTAGCGATAATTAGTATTTGTTGTTCATGTTTTCTTTATACTTTATGGTTCCTATACCTGTCATGTTTCTTGGATTATATACAAGCGGTATTCAAGCTCTTTATTTTGCAACTTTAGCCCGCCGCTTATATAGGAGGCGAATCTCATGAAGGACATCATTACTCTTTCAAAACAATTTTTTTTTTTCTAAGAAAAAATTTCCCGCTTTCCCTCAAGATAACCACACTTAGTGAATAAAAAAAAGGTTCTAGATGTATAAGAGAAAATTAAAGTCAAAGGATTTCTTCAAGAATAACAGTTGTAAAAATAAAAAGAAAGAGGATCCTAAAAGATCTTTTTCCTAAGATTTGTTCACTGATTTATAACCGCCTTCCTCAAGAATTCTTTCTATTGTCTGATTGGTTGTTCATTTAATTTACAATCTTAGAGTCATAATTTAAAAAGAATTCGATATTTCTTGAAGTGAAATCTTTCGAATAAATTCAAAGGAAATTACAAGTAATTAATATAATGCAACTGTTGACCAAAAGCCTGGAAAAAGCGAAAAAAAAACATTACATAAACCTAAATCAACCAAACCTTCTAGTTTCTATGCAATGAAGCCAGACTAATGAATTAGATTGCTTGGATCCAGGAATACTGAAACATAAAAAGGAAGATCCGAATTTACAAAAAATGAGATTCATAAAGAATCGGTTTTTTAAGAGAATGTGATCAAAACTCGCTCTATGCAATCCACAATATATCTAACATAATATATATGGCTAGAATACAACTTTCTTTTGAGTTTTTGGCATGTTTAGAGAAATCATTTTCCGAACCTGATGGAATCAAAGATAGGAATAGTTGGTTTATATTCGCGAAGAAAGGCAGTAACTGGATATACCCCGGTATAAATTAGTTTTATATGAACTAAAAATATATTGAATCCAGTATTCTATACTCCTATGATTCACAATAAACTTTATGGATACGAACTAAAAAAAAATAGATATCGTAGTAGTTCTGATGCTTTTATTTGCAAAATTTTTTTTAAAATTTCCAAAAAAGAAAAGGGGAATTTTTTTGTTTTTTTTCCCAAAATTCATAAAGAATTAATTTCCTCCCCTTTTTTTTTTGCAAAATAAGATACAAAGGGGAAAAAAACCGAAAATAAAAATTACTATAAATTTTCCCCCCCCTTTTAATTAAAAAAAAGATTTGCCCCCAAAAAAGAAGAGATTTAGTTTTTTGAATTGATGGGTTTGTAAAAGCCAGCGGTATTTTTTTTAAATTCAAAAAAAAAAAACCCAATTTTAATTTTAAATAAAAATTTTTTTTTTTTGATCTATTTAGAAAGGGTAAAAAAAGGGAAAAAAAAAAAAGAGAAAAAATAACCCAAAAAAGGCCAATAAAAAAAAATAAAGAATTTTAAATTCAAAAAAAAAAAAAGGGAAAATAAAAAAAAAATAGATAATTATTTAAAAAAATTTAAAAAATAAAGGGAGGAAAAATATGAAAAAAGGAAACCCGAATTTTTTTTCCCTTGGGCCCTTTGGGTTTTAGGGGATTTTGGGTTTTTAAAGATTTTTAGAAAAAAAATTAATAAATTAAGGTATTTTTGGTGATTAATTTTTTTTTGGAAGGGAGTGGTGGATTGTTTTTTTCAAAATGGGGGAAATTGCCAGATTTTTTTGGGTTTAAATTAGATTAATTAAGAAAGAAAGTGATCCCCCGGAATTATTCTAAAAAAGGGGAAAAACCATGTTTGCGATTTTGGTAAATGTTTGATTTATAAACTGGGTTTGGGGCCATTTATTAAAGGTTAAAGTCCTTTTTGAAATCAGCCGGAAGGTAATTTTTTATAAAATTTTAATTAAAATTAATTATAAAGGGTTAAAAATTTTAAATTTGTTTTGGTATAAACACTTGGGGGAAAACCAAAAAAAATTGGGCCGGTTTGGATTTGAAAAAAAGGTTTTAATTTTTTCCCAATTTGCTGAATCAAAATAGGATAAAGAAAATTTTAGGGATTTTAAAAAAAAAACCTTTTCTGACAATTTTTTTTGGTAGAAGGGGCCCTCGAAATATTTGGTTTTTCGTTGTAAATTTGGTTCACAAATTTTTTTGGGTTATTTTTTTTGTTTTGATTTATTATTACTATTTTTTCGAAATAATTAAAATAGAGAAAGGGAAAGGGGCTGTTAGTAAAAAAAATATGGGAATTTCTATAAGAAATTTAAAAAATTGGGGAGACCCAAATGAATGAAAGGTTTTTTTTTGGTTTTTGGGGAAGGGGGTTAAGGGAAAAATTTAGTAATAAAGGGAAAAAGAAAATTTATTTCTTTAAAGTGATTTATTAGATAATCAAAAAACAGAGGATTTTGAACTTTTAATTGGAAAGTTTAAAGGGGGGGGGGGAATTGAGAGTCGAAAAAGGGGGGGTCGTTAAAAAAGTCAAATGGAGGCGGATAGTATCGAGAAAGGGGAACTCGGGGGATAAAAGAGAAAAGGGGTTTGTTATTAATTTAAGATTTTGGAAAATTAAAAAAATTACAAAAAGGGAAAAATTTTTTGAACAAAAAAGAAATTATAATTTGAAAGTTTTAAAGGTTAAAAAGGGCTTTTTGGAATTTTAATAGTTTTTTTAAATGAGAGTTGATTTAATAGGGTTAGTTTTAAATTTATTCCCTGTTGGGGATAAAAGAAAAAAAGGGATTGGGCCCCTTTTTTATTTTTTTTATGTGGGTTATTTTAAAAAATTCGAAAAAGATGGAATTTGAGGAAGATTAGTAATATTACCCGTGAAGTATTCAAAATTAAAGGCAAGTAAGATTGAAATATCGGTAGGTTTTAAGTGGTGATGGCTTTGTTGTTTTTTTGGTTTGGATGAGTCATGTAGGTAAATTATGAATTTGAAGGGGGTACAATCGGTTTTTGGTTTAAATTTTGGGAAAGGGAAAGAAGTTGGTGTTGTTTAATGGGTGAGGGTTTTAATAAATAAGGGGGAAAGTTGTAAAAGAAAGGAAAAAATGTAAAGTGTGGGGTTTTTTTGGGTGTGTTTAAAAAGTTAGTTAACCTTTGAGGCGGGTCCCTTTTTTGGCTTTTAAATTGTTAATTAAATTTCCCCCGGGATTATTTCGAGAGTTGGTATATGAGTTTAAAAAGGGTTTTTGCTATTGATTCGATAAACCCCTATGGGCGGGAGGAAAATTAAATTTAAAGGGGGATGGGAAGGGCCGGAAAAAAGGTGGCCCCGGATAAAAATTTTTAAAATCAAAAAGGAAAAAAAGGTAACCCTTGTTTAGAAGTATTGGTAAAGAGCATTTTGTATCAGGTACTCCAGCTTTAAAAAAAGGGGGGGAAGGGGTAATTTTATATACCCGAAATGGCAGATTGGAATTACACATATTTTTTTTTTACGGGGAGAGTCGGGCCCGAATTTTTTTATGTCCCCAAAGAAAATTTAATATTTATGATGATTAAAAAGGGGGTTTGTAAAATGTTTTTTTATTAGAAGCCCCCGGGTGAAGTTTGGGAAAAGTTTTTTTTTGGGAAATTGGTTTTGGGAAAGAGTTGAAAAAAAGGGTTTCCCCTTGGGGGTAAAGGAAATGCGTTTAACCTTTGTAGAAAATGGGAGACTTTTGGGCTATTTTTTACTAATGTAATTTTATTAAAAAAAGGGCCCAAATTTTTTTTTTGGATTTTTTAAAAGGGGGAAATCCGGTGTTTTTAAAGTGGTTTTTTAGTTCGATGGATAAAGTAAAATTTAAAGTTGAAAAAGTAGTGGAAATTTAAATTTGGGTTTTTGGGCAAAATTGAAAGAATTAGAAGTTTGCGCAATTGTAGTTGAAAAAGAGAGAATAAATTGGAAGGGGGTCGAGTTTAAACGTGAGTGTTTTCACAATAAGTTTTTGGGTGGGGAAAGAAAATGATATTTTCCCGGAAAAAATTTGGTTATTTGTTATAAAAATTTGGAAAGAAAGGAAATTTTGGGATTAAAGGGTAAAAACAAAAAAAAATAGTTTGAGAAATAATTTTCAAAAAAATTCCCCGGAAGAAGTAAAAGTCCTTTTGAAAAAAGTTATTGGGAACAAGGAATTTTTTGGCTTAAACAAAAGCATAAGGAAATGGAGGAAAGGGTATTATTTAATTTTTTAAAAAAAAATTTTTTATTAGAATTGGGATTATGGGATTAATAAAAAAATAAAAAAATATTATTAAAAATAGTTAAAAAATAAAAATTTTAATTTTAAAAAACTTTTTAAAAAAATAAAAATTTAAAAAAAAAGAAAAAATTTAGTTCAAATTTATATTAGTTTTATACTATAGATAGATGTATTATAATCTTAAAGAAAGACGGATTTTAGAAAAAAAATTAAAAAAAAAAAAAGTATTAAAATTTTGGGATGAATTTAGAAAAAAACAATTTCTTAATTTTTGTTTTTTCCTAAAATAAAATATTAAAAAAAAGGTGTGATCGAATGAGAAGAGGTGTGGGGTGAGGAGTGATAAATTTGGGAGGGTATTTTAAGTGTTATTGATGGCCCCAATATTGGTAAAAAGGATTTGAATTTTTTTTCTTATTTTCACTATTTTTCTATATTTTTGAAATGAGAATTCTTGCTATATGTATTCTATCTTTGGCGCTTTTTGTTGATTATTTCTCTGTTTCTTTTTCTTAAATTTACCCATTTCTAATAGAGTCAAAATAAAAAAATTGTTTTTATTGAGAAATTAGAAATTGGATTTTTTTTTTTCGAATTTAAAAGAATACTGCGTGACTTCGTACCAAATCCCGCGTCAAATGCGAAATAACTAACTCTTTCTTTTTGGTTCAAGAAGTTTTTTGTTAAGTATAAGAAGGGGGTGAATTTGGTATAGTTAATTTATTATTTTCGACGCATTTCTTCCCGTGGTATCTTATTTTGCAAAGCAAAAAAGGGTAGAATGAATTCTTCATAAATATCGTGAAAAGAAATGCAAATAAAAGCCCTACACTTTTCTAGGATTAAACACAAGGGTTCGCAAATAAAAGGTCTAATGCTACAACAGTCCATAAACTTGTTAAAGCTTCCATAAAGTCCAAACTAAGCAATAAAGTACCCCTTATTTTTCCCTCCGCCTCGGTTGTCCCTCGCGATACCTTCTACCACTTGTCCCGCAGCAGTGCCTTGACCACCCCCCGACCAATAGAAGCAAAACAACAGCCACTCCAGCGGCAATAACGAAGCGGCGAAATCAATGGATTCATGATAAGTTCCTCGTACCAAACGAACGAACTAGTTAATGATACAATCAAACAATAAATCTGACTTAATTATTCCATCAAAAAGATTTTCACCCAGCCGAAGTAAGCAAGAACCCGAATTGATGTGATAATATTATTGAATCATCAGAAACTACTTCGATATCTATTTTTTTAGTTCGTATCCATAAAGATTTTGTGAATTCATAGGAGTATAGTATACAGGATTCAATATATCTTTTAGTTCATATAAAACTAATTATACCGAATCTTCCAGATACATGCCTTTCTTCGCGAATATAAACCAACAATTCCTATCTTAGATTCCATCATGTTCGAAAATGAATTCTCAAAACATGCCCAAAACACAAAGAAAGTTGTATTCTAGCCATTATCATTATAATGATAGATATATTGGATTGCATAGAGCGAGTTTTGATCCCATTCTCATAAACAACGGGGGGGGGGATTCTTTAATGAATCTCATTTTTTGTAAATTCGGATCTTCCTTAATTTATCATATTTCCCCTGGATCCAAGCCATCAATCAATAGTCTGGCTCATTGCATAGAACTAAAGGTTTTGGTTGATTTAGTTTAATAATATTTTTTTTTTTCGCTTTTCCAAGCTTTAGGTCACAGTTGCATAAATTATATTACTTGTAATTCCGTATGAATATTCGAAAGATTTCACATCAAGAAATATCGCATTCTTATTAAAATATTACTCTAAGATTGTAATTAAATGACAACCAATCAAGACAAATAGAAAAGAATTCTCAGAGAAGGGTTATAAATAGTGCAAACCAAATCTTAGAAAAAGATCTTTAGATCTCTTTCCTTTTATGTTACAACAGCTTAATCTTGAAATCCCTTTGACTTTATATTCCTATAAATCATAGAAAACCTTTTATTCACAAGTGTTAACTCGAGGAAAGGCGGAAATTTTCTTAGAAAAAAAAAATTTGTTGTTTTGAAATTAGTCAATGATGTCCCCTCCAGGATTCGCCTATATAAGCTGCGCTAAAGTTGCAAAAACAAGAGGCATAATACGCTATGTAAATAATCCAGAAACATGACAGGTATAGGAACCACTAAAGGTACTAAGAAACAAGAACAACAACTACTAATACATCCGCTAAAATTTCCGAAAAAGTCGAAAACTAAGTGATAAAGGTTTTGTGAAATCTCTAAAAATTAATCGGGTAAAAGGATGAGTTGTTTGTAAGTATTTACCAAAATAACCGAATCCTCTTTTGCTAAGGCCCCCATAAAAATATGCGGCTGACGTAAGTAAAGCTAAGGCAACGGTAGTATTTAACATTCTGGGTGCGGCTAACTCCCCTCGAGGTAACTGTTATTTTCCAGGGTAAAAGTGCCCCGCCCAAATTTAAAAACAAAAATAAATAGAAAGAGAGTTTCCAATAAAGGGAACCCATGGACCATATTCGTCCCCAATCTGAGTTTTTACTAACGTCTCGAATGAATTCAAGGGACAATTCGAAAAAATCTGACCGTCCATTCGGAATGGTTTGTGGATTCCGAATAGCAAGAAAGGACAACCCAATAAGAAAGCATTACAACCCAAGAATAATAAGTTTTTGGGGAAAGGACTTGGAAACCCGCTATTTTCCAATAAAATGCGCCCTACTTTCCCCACCGGCTATATCATAGAAACCTTTTAGTGTATTTATAGAACATAAAAAGAAGATTCATATTACCCTTTAAAAGAAGGAAAACTTGAAAAAAAAAAATTGGATTCAACCCGCTTTTAGACGTGCTAACTTATCTTGTATATGTTAGATACCAACAAACCGCCTAATATCCCCCGCTATTTTTCTCGCTTTTTATGATTCTAGTAATCAATTCCATAAATCTAGGAGTTCACTAAAAATTTGATTTATCTATTATAATCAGGAATTTTGTATATAGCTAAAAACGACCCTCACAAATTGCAAATACAATTTGTTAAGAATTACTCGAATTGAAGCATAGCGTCATCAATTCGCTGGAATCGGCATATCTGCTAGATCGGGGTCACAGTTTGTATCAATTAAACAAATCGTTGGAATTCCCAAAGTGATACTTTTTGAAGAGCGTATAATCCTCTTGTTGATCAAGGGTTATTACAATATCGGGAAACCCCGTCATATATTTAATCCCGCGCAGATATCTTTTCAAGTTGAACAGTTGTCTCTTCAATCGAGCCGCCTCGCCCTTCGGAAGGCGCTTGAGTCTCCCCGTCCTTTGTTCTATCCTCAAATCCCTGAACTTTTGAAGTCTCGTTTCTGTAGTGGACCAATTCGTTAACATGCCGCCGACCATTTTTTATTAACATAATGGCACCGAGCCCTTATTGCAGCCCGGCTACTGAAGCAGCTGCTTTTTTTTTGTCCCAACAATTAAAAATTTTTTCTCCTACTTGCTGCATCAAAACTAAATCACAAGCTTCAGATAAGAAAGGGGCGGTTTAGTAGATTTGTAATATGAATACCTTTACCTTTATGCTCTCCAAGATAAAAGGTGCCATTCTTGATTCCATTTTCTAAATACCATGACCAAAATGAACTCCCGCTCCGAGCATCTCTTCTAAATTAATGTTCCAATATCTTCTTACCATCCCCCCCCCCAAAAAAAAGCTTCGCCTCCTTTTAAAAAAAAAAAAAGGGGAGGTACCTGAAATAAATAATTGTTCCAACGGAAAACCCCCCCTGTTCCCGGAAAATCGGGCTTGGATATATGATCCAAGGGATTAATTTCTTTCTAATTTTTTCTTTATTACGCTTAGCAAATCGCAGCACTGCCCATCGACCGGTTAATAAGATGACCCATCCAGGAATCCTAAATTCTAATAAAGATTGTTCTGATAGATTATCGAGATTTTGAATCAAATAAATCTCTGTGGAGGAACAAAATATTCATTTCTCCCTCAAATAAATTTTCCTTTTTGCTTTACAAAAGAGGTGTTTATAGCCTTTTCTAATTTTGTTGAACCGCTACCAACCGGATATCCATTAACAAATTTTTTCCGATTCAAAATTCGATCGACCGCGAGGCTTTTGTAAAACGCGAGCCTGTTTCGTTGAAAACTCGCCTACAATTAACCTTCTATTTAAGAAGCTGTTATCCCAACAATATGGCTCGGTAATTTCTTTCCGATGGTCGATACGTTCACGTCTTCTTAATTTTTCCAAAAAAAAATTAGACTTCCCTCTAAAAAAATTTTTGATTATGTATTAGAACAATCATTCAAGCATAATTTTAAACCCCGATCGATAAATCCTTAATCTATTAACCAAAGAGAAATTTGAAAATTAAACCATAAAGTCACCAAAGATTCCAAGAATTAGGTTAAGAACTGTGAACCTAACCATCTTTCGGGTTTGGAATTGGTGTTGAAGACTCAGGTTTTTTCCATTTTAGAAAAAATTCTATATCACAATCTGTGTTTATTTAAAGTAACCATTTGTATCCCCTTCGTAAAGGGTTTTCGAAGCTTAACTTTGGCTTTTAGAAATAAGACTTGGGTCTTATCGCAAGTCAAAACAATGAAAAACTGATCGGATTAGTGTGAGGTCTTCTGACCTACCCTTTTACAAAAAAACTATCCCCAGGTTATTAATGTGCCCCGTTTGCAGTAATAATATGATGTAATGGTTCTTTGAGAAAATACCAGTCAAATAAATGGATTCAATAGACCCTTTATAGAATACAGATCAGACATTAAAATTCTCCATTTTTCCAATTAAATAATATTAAGTCCGAAAAGTCGTTTAACTCGCAATTTCAAATATTTTTTAACATCTAGATTAATAGTTCTTAAATGATAAAATGATAAAAACGAATTTGAGCTTTTTCCTAAAGGGCCCTACGAATTCCAATGAATTTTAAGATCCTCTTTAATGATTCTTTACATTATTATTGATATTTGCCATCGAGATCCATTGAAAACAATTGATGATGAAAAAATTTATCACAGATTGGTATTCTTATTCTATTCAACAATGTACTAATAGTTCCATTGATTTTTTAAGTGTTGGTTAAAACTTTTCTTGGAAACTTGAAAAAATGGATTAATATTGGGTGATTTGAACCATTTCCGAAAAAACGGAACCTCAGGATCAAATTTTTTTAAATATGAAATTGGGATTCTCACTAACCAATTTAGGTTGAATTCAACCAAACCTTATATTACTTCAACAAAGGAAACCGGGCCTTCCTCATAAAAAGCCTTTTTCTGTTCCCAATTGAAACATATACAAGTCCGAAATATTGATATTGTTAAAAATTCCCCGAATCAGTTATCCATTATCATTTCCATAAAGCATATAATTGACACTGTCAATTTAATTTCCTTTTCCTGCAATCACATCCTGGTGAAGGTGTTAATTTATAACCGCCTCGCTATTCAGATAATTACCGGCGGAACCAAACAAAAATTTTTCTTGGTACTGGAATCCGTGACAAAATCCAATTTTCTAGTTTTTCAATTTTTTAGAATTTGTTGTTACTGTTCCCGGGTATCAAATACCACAGTGGGGGATTTTATTTTTTATTTCTTTTTTTTTTATATAGTCGCTCCCGGAAAGGGGGAATCTACCGAAAAATTTTAATTTCAATTTTATCGGACTCGAACATCAAAGGTCGAATTAGTTATTGTTATCATCCAAATGGAATTTTAATTGAAAATTTGGTATAATTCCTGGGAATTAATAAAAGGAAAAAATTTAATGATGTTGCTTTAAAACCCCTTTAAAATGTTTTTTTATTAAAGGCCCTGACTTGAATTAGGAGATTTTATTTCCTTTGTTCTTTGAAAGGGATAAATAAGAATCTATTGGAAAATACATTTT
The DNA here is from genome assembly GCA_034768395.1 of Linum lewisii. NCBI lineage: Eukaryota > Viridiplantae > Streptophyta > Magnoliopsida > Malpighiales > Linaceae > Linum > Linum lewisii. Next base: position 974 of record JAVBHU010000422.1, on the reverse strand, counting down.
AAATTAGTCGAAAGGGAGAGATCATTATCTTTAGTAATCGTTGATGGAAATTTTTTTCTCCTTTTATGCAATGGAATAGGAATTTATAAAAATTATTGGTCTCTAGTCATCTCAAATAAGTTGAAAAAAGTATGGAATAATTTTTTTGGCCCAAAGTGATAAAGTTCTTAATATCGATTCGATAAAATCAAAATAATTGCAAGGGTAATAACATTTTTGGAGTTTGATTAATCAAATAGGGTTCCCGTAGACAAATAACCTTTTTTCCAAGATTTTTTTGATTAGGTAGAATACATTAAATTTCGATGATTCCGATTCTAAAATTACCTTAGTTTCGAGAAAAATTTTCCCCAAAAATAAAATGTGAATCCTCCAAAGAAGTTTTCGGCAAAATCCTTTTGTCACAAAAAAGGAATAATGGAAAATTTTTATAATATTTAAAAATACATTAATAATTCTTAGAGAAGAAAAATGATCCTATTATTGATATTAACAAAATTATTATTAATATTTAAAAATATAATTAATTCTAAAATTGCAAAAACCAAAATAATTTTTTATTTATTTACAATAATGATTAGTCAATTATAGCGATTCTCAAATAAAACATGAGAAATCTAATTTAAACGAATAAAGATTGCAAAAAATATCCAATTTGGTATTTTTTTGGAAAAGTCGAAACCCCTCAAATAATGATTCGAAGCAATGGTGATTATAATATCGAGAAATTTAAATTAATCTTTGGATAAAATTGGCAATAGGTTCGAACTTAAAACTGACACGGTTGTAAAACCTTATCAAGAATTTCGTTAACAATTAAAGGCCTGATTTCATCACAATTCGAAGACAAAACACCTCCCTTTAAAATAGTAAAAGACCTTAAATTTTGAAATGGGTAATTCAATCAATTGGTTGGGAGACATTTTCAAAAGGTTATATAAATTTCTTCCTTTGAAAAATGATTTTCTTGGGAA
>JAVBHU010000421.1:17500-22455 GCA_034768395.1 Linum lewisii | reverse complement strand
AAAAATAAGCAGAAACCCAAAACTTTTTTACCCACCCATGGGAAATTTCGGGTACTCCTCGATACAAAAAAAATTTAAAGAATTTTTCTATCCCAGTGGCAGCTTCAAAATAAATCAAACTAACTCTCTTTCTCTAAAAATATAGAAAAAAGGAAAGCCCTGTGCACCAATATCCGCCAAAAAAAGGGCCCCAAAGCCATAACAGATGAGAAGCTATAGGGAATAAATTTCCAAACCCAAAATTTTAACTTGATATAGCTGGCTCTTTTCGGTCCCTTAAAATTTTCCCAAAACTTTTCCCGGGCCCATTATTTTAAATTGCTTCTGTGAACATTTTAGCTAAAAAACCCCAACGTGTTACTAAGGCAATATTGAAAAATTTTGTTGGGGTTTCCCCCAATTTTTTCCTTTCCCGGGGGTTTTGTAAATACCTAATTTTTGGTTCACAGTAAATAACATCTTCCCCGTCTAAAAAAAAACAATAAGTCGTTGAAACCATGCATTGATGGGTGGGGGGGACCCTATTAACTATCATAAGGTCTTTTTTTTGTACCCGGAAACATTCATAAGGTTTCCTCGCTTGTTTCTTCCATAAATTTCCCCTGAAAACAAAAAGAAGCTCTTTAAAAATTTAAAGGGGTTTAAAATCTATAAATCAAATAATTAAAAAAAATCCTAAAAAATTAACGGTTTTTGACTCCCGAATATCCAATTGGTTTTTAAATTCTTTTTAACGTACTTATCCTTTTTGCCAGAAAGATAGTAGTTTTGGTTTTTTTCCCCTAGGATTTTCCGAAAACCTCTCTGTTTTTAAAAAATAGTCTTTTCTATGTAATTCCAAATGGGAAGTAAGGCTTCGTATTTATTAGTAAAGCCCCGCTTTTAAAAAATTAAAACTGACCCCCGGTTTTCTTCTTGTGACATAATTGACTGAATGAATTTTTTATATACAAAAAAAACCCCTCTTTCTTTTTTTTTCTTTTTTTTGTGTGAGGTATTTTTTTTGATCGTAATAAAAAATAATAATGTCATTTTCATTTGATTTGTTAAAATTTTCAATTAATCTTTTTTCAAAACCTTCATTCCTCTAGTATTGGAATGGAAAAGAATGGTGTGTACATTTTTTCCATTCCATATATAGATCAGACGTGCTTTCAAATATAATTTTAAGATAGAAAATACACCTTATCGACCTTTTTTAAACGTGGATTTATACGTTTTCCTTACCCTCCCGAATCGACTGCCATTATTGGGATTAAAACCCAAAAGGGGATTCATACAAGCTAAATCTTTAATCGATAATTGGGGCCCAAAAAAAAAAACTTTTAAAATTTGTTCCCCCCCCCTTTTTTTTTTCTCAAAAAGTTTGGAAACGTGAGCCCATGTTTTAGGGGCTTATCATTCAAAATTTTATATTTTTTTTATGAATAGCATTAGTTTTTGTTAATTTGGAATTTAAAGACTTTAGAATTCAATTCTCTACGGGCCCTTTAGGGGATAAAATATTTTCAGGAAAAAAATAAAACATAAAAATTTTTTTTTTTTTATTTTCAATTAGATTTGACCCCCCTTTTAAATAGGGTTTTTGGATTTTCTTTTATTAAAAAAAATTTTTTTTTTTGTTTTTTTTTATAAAATTTTTGTTTGTTCTTATTTAACTAATAAAAACTTATCGTTTATACAAATAATTTTCCCTTAAAAATTTAGCGAAAAGACGCCCGGGTTCGATAATAAAAATTTTCCCTTTTAGCAAGTCGGGCATAGTAAAACCTAATCAAATAAATAGAAGATCCATATTAAAATTCTTTTTTTTAATATAAGATAAAAAAAACTCCGACTTATTGGCATTCTAAGAAAAGACAACAGAGCTAAATTTGTAGTAATTAGTTTTACATTTACAAAAACCCTTCCATCGTGTTGAAAACGTAAATAATCTTTGGGAAAGAAATGAAGGTACTTTTTTTTAAAATTTTGAATTTTTTAAAAATTTTTTTATCCTGGGTTTCCCTTTTTTCTTTTAAATCCTTTTTTTTTCCCTTTTTTTAAAATTATCCTTTTTCTTTTTTTTAAAAATTACCCTTTTTTCTTTTCATTACCCTTTTTCTTTCCTTTTAAATTTTACCCTTTTCTTTCCTTTTAATTACCCTTTTTTTTTTTTAATTACCCTTTTTCTTTCCTTTTAAATTATCCTTTTTCTTTTTTTTTAAATTATCCTTTTTTTTTTCCCTTTTAAATTATCCTTTTTTTTCCTTTTTCATTATCCTTTTTTTTTCCCTTTTTATATTATCTTTTTTCCTTTTTTTTTGAATTTAGAAGAAATTTTTGATTGATATTTTCCAGGGTTTCTCCTTTTTCCCTTTGGGAAAATATCAAAACCCTTTTTGAAAAAACCCAAAAATTTTCCAAATTGGAATTAGAAAAAGTTACCTTTTCGTCTTTTTTTGTCTTTTTAAACCCCCCCAAAATTTAAAAATTTTTTTTTGTTCATTTTTGTTTTTTTTTTCCCCATTTTTTTTTTTTTTATTTTTTTTTTTTTCTTTTTTTGTTCTTTTGATGGGTTGCCTTTTTGGTTTTGGGGGAATCAAAAGGGAGTATTTTAAAACCCAAAAATATTTTCGACGTGGGTCTTTCAAAATTTGGGTTTGGGAACGTATCAAAAAGATTTTTTTTTTTTCCGTATTGGTTTTTTCTTCATAATTAAGGTATTTATAGCAAAAAAGATTATGTCAAAAAAACTTTTTTTTAAACCCTTTTACCCCTTTTGATTCTTTTTCCCCCTTTTTAAATTTTTTCCCCAGTTATCTTTGATAAAGGGGTTTTTATATTGATAATGATTTCGTAACCGTTTTTCCATTGATTCTTTCCCAAAAATTTTTCAAAAAAATTTTTTTTTTAAAATTTGGATGAATTTTAACCCTTTTTTTTAAAAAAAAAAACCTTTTATTTCCTTTTTCAGAAAGGGAGATGTTTCTTGTATTAAAAGGACAGATCTTAACTTTTATAAGTTAAAAAACTTTCATTTTTGATAATTTAAAAAATACATATTTTGGGAAAAAGGGGTACTAAAATTTCCCTGAATTCATATTTCAAAGGGCCCAAGAGTACTATTATTAATATTAACTGATTTTTTTATATTTTTAGAAACGAAAAAAAGGGAATTGTATTTGGGTTTTTTTAACCAAGTTTTTTCCCATTTTCTTTATTTTTTAAAAAGAATTTTTTAAAAATTTTCCTTGCGGATTGAAGAAAAAAAATGTGCAGTGACCCCCGGGGAAAATTTTAAAGATACCCAAGAAGTATCTATGTATATTTCTCAATCCAAAATTTTATAACAAAACGCGATTTTTTAAAAAAATAATCGGGCATTTGTTTTTTTAAAAGCTGCAAATCCTTTTTTTTAAAGATTTGAATTGAAGCTTTTAGCGTTATAAATTTTTTTTTTTTTCTTTTTTAATTTTCTTTAAAATTTGGTTTTAAATTTTTTTATTTGATTTAGGGTTGTGTTTTTTTATCAGCAAATCTTTGATTTTTCTTTCTGCCCCGGGGAATAATTTGGCCCAAACTCTTGATTCAATTTGCGGGGGATAAATTTTTGAATTGCCCATTAGTGTTTATCGGGAAACCCTTTTTTTTTTTCTTCTCCCCAAAAAAAAATTTGATTCTTTTGATTTATTTTTTGGGGGAAAAAATTTGTTTAGTTTTTTTTTTTCCATTTGTGTTTTGTATTTCTTGTTTTTGTATTTCTTGTTTCAAAAAAAAATTAAAATTTTCGAAAACCCGGGTTTTTTATTTCTTCTGCAAAAAATTTAAAAATAATTTTATTTGTTCTTTAAAAAATGTAAAACTCGAAAAAAAATTTTTTTCAATTTTTTTCCAAAATTTTTTTTTTTTTTTTTTTTAACGGTTCTTTATAAAAGCCCCTTCCCAAAAAATTTTGTTTTTTGGGCGCCCCAAAAGGGGGGTTTCCGCTTCCCGCCCCACAACTGTTTTAAAAAAAAAAAAAATTTTCTTTTTTGCCTTTCTTTTTTTATTGGATTTTTTTTTTTTAGGAAACAATTTTTTTTTCGATCTGTGCCAAAATTTAGACGAAACGGGGAAAAAATATTTTATTTTAAACATTGTTTCCCCGTTTTTTGGGGGAAAATCCCCCCTTTTCTTATTCCCTTTTTTGTTACTTCGTTACTTTTTTTACTTTTACCCTTTTGGTTATTTTCTTTTTCCTTACTTTTTTTTTCTTGGTTTGGGGGGGTCCCTTTGCTTATTCCCTTACTTTTTGGGTTTTTTTTTTGGTTTGGGCAAGTCGCTTTGGGACTTTTCCCTTTTTCGGTTATTTGTTTTTTTTTGGTTTGGGGGGGAAGTCGCCTTTGATTCTTTGTTATTCGGTTTGGGGCAAGTCCCCCTTTTCTTACTTCCGTTACTTCGGTTATTTGCTTTTTTTTGGTTTTTGGGGAAGTTCCCCCTTTCTTTTTTCCCTTACTTCGGTTTCTTTGTTACTTTTTTTTGGGGGAAGTTCCCCCCTTTTTTTTTCCCCCCTTTGCTTACTTTGGTATGGGGAAATTTCCCCCATAAATGCAGTTAACATCATTTTCTTCCCCAAATTTCCCCTAAACCTCAGAGAAAATTTTTGGGAAAATTTAAAAATAGCATACGAATTTATTTTTTTAAAAATTTTTTTTAATGAAAAGGGTTTTTTAATATTTCGTTAAAAAGACTGGGTTGTAAAAAAAACAGTTCTTATTACGGGACGGACAAGACTGCTCTCCCAGGGCCTCTGCATCCACTAGTTCGAGTATTTCGTATGTCAACCGTTCTCTTTTTATGTCTTCTTATCTTTTGTTCTCTTCTTAATTTTTTTCTCACTTTCTTCTTTCTCTGTATTAATTTGAAATTGGGGAAGTCCTTGTTTTTTATCCACCGCCCTTTTTTTACCACCGCCCTTTTTTTTAACCCACCGC
>JAVBHU010000421.1:0-10000 GCA_034768395.1 Linum lewisii | reverse complement strand
CTGTCAGGTGCATGGTAGTTCGCATCTTCACAGAATGTCTTTTTCACCGAGCCTCATCTCCGCGACAGTGCAGATCGTTACGCTTCGTGGGGTGGAACTACCCGACAAGGATTTCGCTACATAGGACCGTTATAGTTACGGCCGCGTTCACGGGGTTCGGTGCGGCTCCATGTCATCGGTCCCAACTTCCTTGCTTCCGCCTGGGGAGGCGTCAGCCCTTACATGGTATTACGCTTTGCGGAGACTGTGTTTGTGGTAAACAGTCGCCCGGGCCTGGTTCCTGCGGACCCCCCTTTGTGAGGAAATGGCACCTTTCCGAGTTACGGGCTATTTTGGCCGGGTACAGGTTTTCCTTAGAGGAGAGTTGTCTCGGCGCCCTAGGTATCTCCCCCCTACCCACCGTGTCGGTTTTCGGGTACAGGTACCCTTTTGTTGAAGGTCGTTCGAGCTTTTCTGGGAGTATGGCATGGAGTTACTTCAGCGCCGTAGCGCCGGGTATCTCGAACATTGGCTCGAGGCATTTTCTCTACCCCTTCTGTACCCTGAAAAAGCGAAAGGGACACGTTGCGTACTGGATACGATAACCATCTTTCGGTAACCTAGCCTTCTCGTCCTCGGGACCAACAAGGGGTAGTACAGGAATATTCCACCTGTTGACCATCGACTTACGCCTTACGGGCCTGTTCTTAGGCCATGACTCACCTCCGTGGACGAACCTTGGGAGGAAGGAACCCTTAGGTTTTGGGGCATGGATAATCCCATGTGTGCGTTAATCAAGCGACATTTCGCTTCCGTGCGTCCCACCCGCTACGCGAGTGCTTCCCCCTAAGGCGGAACGCTCCCCTACCGATGCATTTTTACATCCCACAGCTTCGGAGATCGTTAGGCCAGTTATCTTCGGCGCAAGGGCCGATCAGATGAGAATTACGCATCTTTGAAGGGTGTGCTGTTTAGGCAAACCTCTGCTGTCTATGCACCCCCACTCTTTATCCTGAGGGTCCTTTAGGGGCCTTTGCTGGTGATCCGGGCTGTTTCCTCTCGAGCTGAAGCTTATCCCCCATGTTCACTGGTGCCTGGACCCTGTATTTTGAGGTCATATTTAGTATTCAGAGTTGCTCGATTTGGTACCGCTCTCGCGGCCCGCACCGAAACATTGTTTACCCTAGGATGTCCTGTCAACTGCTGCGCTCAAACGCATTTCGGGGGAGATCACAGCTAGCCTGGGTTCGAGTGGCATTTCACCTAACCACCAATCATCGCTGATTCTTCAAACATCAGACGGGTACGGACCTTCACTTAGTTTCATCAAGCTTCATCCTTGGTTCATGGATAGATCACCCAGGTTCGGGTCATAAGCAGTGACAAATGCCCTATGAAGACTCGCTTTCGTACGGCTACGGACTTTGCATTGGGTGCAGTATCTGTTCGTAGGAGTTGTATTGCTTCAAACCCCGTTTTACGGTTTGGGTGCCCCATTTCGCTCCCCGAAATACGGGTTTTGCTTTTGCTTTTTTCCCTTGGTTATTTAGATGTTTCAGTTCCCCGGTTGTTTTCCCCATGGATTAGGCAGTTGAAAGTTGCTTTTCGGGAATCCCCCGGATCTAGTTTTTTTTCCCCCCCCCCAAGTTTTGCGTTTAACCCCTTCCCTGTCTCTGGGTCCCTGGGTTTATCCCCGAGCTTTCCTCTTTGAAACTCCCCCTTATTAAGGCTTATCCCATCCAAGGTGCTGTAAATGGAGGATTTATAAAAGCCCAGATATGATAAATTTTAAATGCAAAAAAAAAAATTGGGTGCTTCGGAAAAGTTTGTACGGAAGTTAGATTTGGGAAAAGCGGTCAAACCGTGAAAATTCCGCCCGGGAAAACCATCCCTCTGGGGGCTGATTCTACCATAGAGGCCAAGATAGCCAAAACCCCCCCCGAACACAGTTCACTTCTGTTCGTGCTCTCCAAGAAACCCTTTCAAAAGGTGTGATTGGAACCATTTCTCGGATTCTTGTGGTTAGGAGGTCCCCTAAGGAAACCGGAAAGGGGGGCTTCCCCCCCCCCCCCTTTTTTTTCCCCCCTCTTTGGTTTAAGATTTGGTTTTAAGAAGAGTTGCCTTCTCGGGCCCCTTTCTGGGCCCAAATTTGGGGGGGTAATGGTTCCACTTTTATTTAAAAGGGTTTTATGGTGGTCGCACCCCCGGTAGAAGGTTTGGGGTGATTCTCGTTGTTATAGGGGTGGGCGTTTGGGTTGTCGGCCTGGTTTTCTTTTTTTTCCATTTTAAAGGGGAAGGGGTAGGCTAAGTGTTCGCGGCAACCTGATCCTTTCCCCGGGGGTCCCCTTTGGGGAATGGAGGCGGGGACTCAACTTTGTCCAGTACGATCCATACGATTGCAATACCCCCTACCCCCCTTTCGTTTGACGCCTTTTGGTAAGTATTTTAGGGCAAAGTTTGGTCCTCTTCCCCCTTACTTAGAAAGTACCCCCGGTTGGTCAAAGGGCTATTCACCTGGACAATTGGGGTAAGTAATCGCCGACCCAAAAAGAAGGGGAGCTTAATGAGTAATCCCCCCCCCGCAAGGGAACAGCATGAAGGGTAGTGCTTTTCTATTCTTTTTTTCCCCGTGGGGCCCCTGGCTTGAACCCGGCTCGCGGTGAAGCAAACTCCTGGTCCACCAATTAACAAAGGGGGGGAAACAATAGTTCCTTTTTCCGGGGGATTCATCTTTCCATGAGCAACTTGTTGTACTGCGTCTCAGTGTGGTTTCCCCATTTTCCCTTCCCCGGGGAATTTTGGGAAATAACCGATGGAAAAAAAAGAATGTGTTAAGAGCCCCTGGGCCCCCTTGGTCCCTCTAAATTTTTTAAACCCGTCCCCTTTTCGGGTCATGGGTCAGAGTAGTAAATAGACAATCCTTTTCCGGAAGGGGGCCTGAGTGACGAAAGGGGGCAGCCAAGAAGTGAGATTTATCGCCCAAACCTTTTGTAGGTGACCAATCTTGGTCCCCGCGGAAAGGAAAAATAAAATTTTCAGTTTTTTTCGGGAAGGGAGGGCTGGGAAAAACCCCATTTTGCAGCTTTTCCCGAAAGGGGGAAAAATATGAAAAAAGGTTGGAAGGGTCGATCTTTCCCCTGCCCCCGAATGAAAGGGGCGATGGTAGTTTTGGTCTGTGAGAAGTTGTTGGTGTCATTTTTTTTTCCCCTTTTGGGCCAAAATTTGTGAGGATAGGTAAATTCACTGATAGGGAATATGATTCTGAAAAGAGAGGACCCGTGGGGGTCCCCCGGACCGGCCCACGAGTGAATAGAAAGTTGGTCTGTTGGATTCACCTGAACCCCCCCTTACCTCTGAGGAAGTTAGGTTTCCCCCCCGGTTCGAACGGAGAAGTACCCCAAGTAAGGCCTTGGATGACCCCACACCCGGGTGGGTTGATGGACATTGTTTTAATCCATGTGGTGAGAGTCACACCCCAAAGGAAAGCCCAATTTAGGGGGGGGTTTTACCATGAGCTTTAGCCCGTCGTGGGCCCCCGGGGGGTACGTCGTATGCCAAAAGGGAGAAAAAACCCCTTTTCCCCTTTTCCAGCCCAATCGCGGGGGGGAAGGGGAGTTAAAGGGGTCTTAACTTTCCGCCTGGATAAAAAGCGTAATAAGTTGGGCTGTTTCTTCCCCGTCGGGAAACGAAAAAAGACCCCGGAAAATTTTAAATATATGTAGAGTGTCCCAAAAATTTTTGGGGTGGGGAAAACAATTTTAAAAAAATTCCCCAAAGCTTACTTGAAGGAGGTGATCCCCGATTCCTTTGGTTCCCTTGTTACGATTCCCCCAGTCATAGCAAACCCTTGGGCCCCCACTTTGGGTTTAAAAGGAAAAGACTTGGGGCCCGGGCCCAGTCCATATTTTGGAGGGGGTGTGTAAAGGGGTGATCCACCGTAGGTGCCGGGTTATAGCGATTCGCTTCCGGGCGGGTTGACCCTCCCCCCCAACCCGAACTGAGGGACGGGTTTTTGGTTTTAGTCACCCGGGGATCCCCGATTTGGGCCCCGGGCCATTGTAGACGTGTGTGAGGGAAATAAGGGGCAGAGTTTGGGTCTCTCACCTTTCGGTTAACCCGGAGTTGCTCGGGGTTTCCCAAATTCAAGGTGGAACCCTAAAAGAGGGTTGCGTTCGTTGGGGGGATTACCAACACCTTACGGCCGGGGTGCGAACCCAGCCCCCGTGTCCGCGTCGAAGGCACCTTTTTCAAAGGATTGGGATTAAACCCCGGTAGGTTTTTCGTTTGCATAAATTTAAACCACATGTCCCCGCTTTGGGGGGTAAATTCCCTTTGGTTTCTTCTTTGGAAAAGTACTCCCCCGGCGGGATACTTAAGCGTTTTTGTATTGACTGGGGTCGGGGCCGGCCCAGTATTCGTTAAAGGTAGGACATGGGGTTTAATCCTTCGCTCCCCCAGTTTGTTTGGTGTCCCGTGGGGCCCAGGTGTTTGGTTGGGGTTCTTTTGATCCAAAGCTTTACCGGTCCCCGGAAATTTCCCTTTCCCTTTCGTACTAGCTTTGCAGTTCACGTGTCGGGTTGAGCCCGGTTGAGGTGGTTAAAAAGCCCTTTTTCCACGTTTGCAATATTGGTAAAGTTGTTCTGTATTTTCCCCGGGCTGGCACAGCGTTAGCCGATGTTATTCCCCCATCCGCATTTTTTCTTTTCCCGGGGAAAAAAGTTCCCGCCGGGCCTTCTACCCCCCGGATTTTGTCAGGCTTCGCCATTGGAAACTTCTATGCTGCTCGAGGAGTTGGGCCCTTTTTAGTCCGTGTGGTGGTTCTTTTTGACCAGCTACTGTATCGCCTTTGGGAACTATTATACCAAAATAGTAAAAGCGCGAGCCCTTTGGGGGTTCTCTTGGCGGTTCCCCCTTTTGTTAGCCCAGGGGGGATTTGCAGCCGTTTTCAGCGGTTTGTTCCCCCCCCAAGGGAGGTTCTTGGCGTTCTACCGTCCCCCCTGGAAAATCTTCCCCTCGACTTGCATGTGTTAAACTGGCCCGCGTTCTCCGAGCCAGGATCGAACTCTATGAGTTTTAGTTGTTTCTTTTAAATTTCCCTTTTTGTGAAAAAATGTTTTGGAATGTTTTCATTTCAAAAATCCCCCGATTCATCACGTATTATAAAATTCGATTTATAGTTATCCCTACTAATTATTCAAAAAAATATTATCAATATTCATACTCAGCCCGCCCCGAGCTTTTTATTGACCCCCCGGGGGGGGAAGCAAAATCGAAAAATCCGTTTGGGGTTTTGGGGTAATCAGGCTGAATGAATTCCCCACGTCAAGGGGACCTTACCCCTGGTTATATTTTTGCCCCCGATAAATCGAGAATAGAGACTAATCTAAGTCAAAGGTTCGAGAAATCAAGGCAATATTCTTGTTTGAACAAGGCTTCTTTTCACTATTACGATACGAAAAGAATGGGAAAAATTGGATTCAATTGTCAATGCTCTTTTGGGAAAATAGGATTGATAGGATTCGAGCCATAGCACATGGTTTATAAAGCGTATCTTTTCCGATTAAATAAGGGGGTTTTTCCCTGAAGAAGACTTGGCTTTGGTCAGCTGTTATTCGATACGGGTAAGAGAAGACCCGACTCGGTATTCTTAAAAAAAATAGAAAATAGAGCTAAGTCAAGATGATAGGATCAAACCTTGTTTTGTGCCAAAGATCTTAATTTTGAAAGAACTGGGTTAATCTCTTTTCCATTTCCATTCAGAGTTTTATGTGTTTCCCACGACTTCGAGACCCGAAAAATGGACAAATTCCTTTTCTTTTTCTTAGGAAACATACAAGATTGTCACTCCAAAAGGATAATGGTAACCTCCCCACTCATATTTCATTTATTAAAATATTTCATTTATAAATTTCATAGTAATAGTATAGAAAGAAAATACATGTATAATCTACCGGGACAGCTTTTAAAAACTTACTATCCTCTTGCCTAGAGGCAAAGATTTACTCCATGGAAAGGATGATTCATTGGATCGAATGAGAGCCCAACTACTTGCTTTGCCGAATCTATGTTGGATATTTGAAAGAGGTTGCCCCCTTGCTTCTCTCACGGTCAACCCTTTTTGCTGAGCGGAATCACTAACTAAAAACTAATGAATACTAAAGATAAAAAAGAACTGTTTTTCTCTTACTTTTCCGGTTCCGTTCTTACGGGTGCTTTACGCAATGATTGGTCATATAGATACCTTCAAACAACATAGGTATCGAAAGGATCTGGAGAACCAAGCACGAAAGCCAGGATTTTCAGAAAATGGATTCTATTGGGAAGGGGAAAACCCGCCGGATAAGCTCACACTAACCGTCAATTTGGGATCCAATTCGGGATTTTTTGGGAGGTGTCGGGAGGAGTTGGAATGAAAAATATGGATTCATACAGATAGAGAAGAAAGGTTCTTATTGATTCAAACGGTGTCCCTATGGGAAGGGATAGCGAAAGAGGAAAAAACCGAAGATTTCATAGTACTTTTGATCGAAAACAATTGATTTTTTCGTACCTTCGTCAATGAAAAAAATGGGCAGATTTAAGGCCCAAACTATGGGATTAGGAATGACGGAAGGGAATAAAAAAGAAGTAGAAGAGCCAGATTCGAAGGAAGAAACAAACTTGAAAAATATTTTGATTTGAAGAATGGGCAAGGGATTGATCGAGAAAGATTTTGTTCTTATTTAAGATCGTGATTGGATCCCCAGTGTTTGGTTAAAGAAGAAAACTTCCCTTTAAGAATAATCAAAAAAGGAAAGTCTTCAATTTTTGGAACATGAAAACGTGAGAATTTGTCTAGTTATTTCGGGGGGGAGGAGTTCTCGAACGAGGAAAAGACCAATGACTTCGAAAGAATTGAACGAGGAGCGTATGAGGTGAAAATCTATGTCGGTTCGGTTGAGTGGCGTAAGGGTGCCTATCTGTCAATTTTCCTATCACCCCAAAAAACCAAAATCTGCCCTTTGTAAAGTTGCAGGTACGATTAACTTGGATTGAATCACTGCTTTTATTGGGTTTTGGATAAAATTTAAAAAAATTCTGTAGTTTGTAAGGGGGGGGTTGGTTTAGGGGTGGAAAAACCCTTTTTGGGAACCTAGTGCTGTCGGGTAAAGGGTGTAACGGGGGTTTAGTGCGTTGTAGAATTTATGATTGTTATTGTGATTGTGAAATGTGCATGTAAGTTTGGTACCCCTAACGGAGTTTTAAGGGGGTAGAGGGGTAATGAGAAAAATTCTTTTTTCGAAAGAGATTCGATTGGAATAGTATTTATGTTTAAGGGCAAATTTGGAAAAATTTAGGGTTTTCTTTATTTGTGTTTTTAAAAACTTGAAATGTGGTTTTTTAGAAGGCGAGAAATAGAAAGATTCGAAGTTTTTTTTAAATATTTGAAAACCCCGGATAAAGTAGGTATGTAAAAAAAGGATTTTTAACCCAGCAGGAAAGGAGGGAAAGGATTAAAAATTAAAAGGGGTAAAAAGAATTCTACTGATTTCCCCCTAGTAATATAGAATTTGTGGAAAGGTATTCGCAAGTGTATGTCGGTTGGGGGGGGAGGGCTTTTATTCTTTTGGTCATAATATGGGGTCAAAAAGCAAAATAAAGTTTTTTAGCCAGAAAAAAAATTTTGAAACCCTTTCCGCTGCACGGAGGTAGGAGAAAACTGAAAAGATCCAAATTTTGTAATGATTTGTTTCCTGGGAATATTTGAAAACCCGGAAAAAATATTGGTTTTAAATTTCTAGGGGTGAAAAGTTCAACAAAAACGAAAAAACCAGATTGTTTTTTAAACAAGAATAGTGAAGTAATGATATAGGAGTAAAGAAAAGTGTAGGGGGGTGATCAAAAGTTGATTGAAATGGCCCCCACGGAAAAAACTTGCCCTTCGTTGGTTTTAGGGTCCGAAACGTTGGGGGAAGAGGTTTCAAATTAAGTTCGAAAAAGTGGAGCTGAAAGCCCAAAGGGAGTGGGTGGATAGCAAAAAAAGAATCGAAAAAGGTTTGGCCCTTTGTTAAATTTCCCCCTTATAGCGTAATTGGACCCTAATTCGATGGGAAAGATGATGAAGAAAGAATGGATTTTCGTAATTTTTGAAACAAAAGGGAAAAAAAAAGGAAAAAAGAACTAAATTGGCATTTAGTTTTGGGGTTTTTGATAGGGGTAAATCAGAAATAGGTTTGCCCCATTTAGGGTTTGGGGTTCCGTAAAATATTTTTTCCAAAAAAAGAAAGTTGCCCCAATTGGGATTTTGTTTGAGGTTGGATGCAGTTACTAATTCAAGATCTGGCATGTAAGAATGAACTCCTTCTCGATTTACGAGAATTTTATGAAAGCCTTTCATTTGCTTCTCTTCGATGGAATTTTTATTTTCCAGAATGTATCTAATTTTTGGCCTAATTCTTTCTTCTGATGTGATTCAACCTCGGATCAAAAAGATAGACCTTGGTTCTATTTATTTTCTTAACAATTTTAGAAATGAGTATACGGCCTACTGTTCGATGGAGCGAAGAACTATGATAGTTTTGGGAATTTAAAGAACATTTCAACAAAATCTTTCAATTTTTATTTTACTATGTTCAATCTGTATTTCATCCGTAGGTAATTGAATGTACGAAATGGCTATAACGATTCTCTTATTGTATTACAGTATTGGGGGGAAATGTTTTTATGCGGTGTAACGATTTAATAATATCTTTGTAGTTAGAATGTTTCAGTTTATGTATCCTATTATCGGGGTATACAAGAAAGATGTACGGTTAATGAGGCGTTCTAATGAAATATTTATTGGGTGGGGCAAGCTCTTTATTTGGGTTTATGGTTCTTTGGCTATAGGTTGTGGGGGAGAAAACGAGCTTCAAGAATGTGAAGGTTTATAAATACACAAATGTATAACTCCGGAATTTCAATTGGCTTCTATTCATCACTGTGGGAAATTTGGGGTTTAAAAAAAAAAAAAAAAAAAAAAAAAAAAAAAAAAAAAAAAAAAAAAAAAAAAAAAAAAAAAAAAAAAAAAAGGGGGGGGGGGGGGGGGGGGGGGGGGGGGGGGGGGGGGGGGGGGGGTAGATGTAAAATAGTTGGTTTCATCTTCAGGGACTAGGTGTAATAGGGCTCGTCGACAAAGGTCATAAGTGATATCTCATGGTATTGAGAACGAATAAATCAGATGGTTTATTTTCCTTTGCTGATTGTTCTACGGAACAAGAGGTTCGAAAAGATTGAGCAAAATTGGTCTTTCCCAAACATGATGAAGGATTCTCGAAAAGTTAAGGATTAGAAATTTTTTTTTTTTTTTTTTTTTTTTTTTTTTTTTTTTTTTTTTTTTTTTTTTTTTTTTTTTTTTTTTTTTTTTTTTTTTTTTTTTTTTTTTTTTTTTTTTTTTTTTTTTTTTTTTTTTTTTTTTTTTTTTTTTTTTTTTTTTTGGGGGGGGGGGGGGGGGGGGGGGGGGGGGGGGGGGGGGGGGGGGGGGGGGGGGGGGGGGGGGGGGGGGGGGGGGGGGGGGGGGGGGCCCTTCTTTAGCCTATGTCTTTATCCTAGGAGGTTTCCCCATAGCAGGTTTTTTGGGGAAACCCCATTTTTCTGGTGTGGATGGCAGGCGGTTTCTTTTTTGGTTAATAGGACTCTTACGGGGTTTGTTTCATTACTTTATCTAAAAATAATAAGTTATTATGACTGGACGAAACCAAGAAATAACCTCAGTGCGAAATTATAGAAGATCCCCTTTAAGATCAAACAATTCCATCGAATTGAGTATGATTGTATGTGTGATAGCATCTACTATCCCAGGAATATCAATGAACCCGTTATTGAAATGCTCAAGATACCTTTTTTAGTTCTAGAATCTATTTCTTAGTTCAAGATCCCTCTTAACTAACTGGAATCAAAAAATTAGTAGATCGGTTCCGCCCAAAATGGGAATGGGCTAGGGTTATGAACTTATAATATGGAATCGACTCGATTATCGGATTCTAGATTATAAGTTACCCAT
>JAVBHU010000420.1:0-22464 GCA_034768395.1 Linum lewisii | reverse complement strand
AATCCGTGTAAACTTTGCATTTCAAATTTCTAACTCCCTACCGGATCAGAAGCAACAATTAATGGAAAAACTCTCGTTATTTCCAATGGACTTGCCCTTTGCACCTTTTGGGGCCCGGTATCATTATTATTTTTGTTTTAGTAAAAGGGGTGGTTGATTTTTCCCCATCAACAAGAGAGCTATTCTTTGGGGCCCAAGAATTTAAGGAGGCTTAGCCCCAACCTTTTAATCAGAACTAGCCTGTTCAGGTCGCCTGGTCAACGGGGTATAAATCTCTATACCTAGAAATCATAATACTAAAAAATAGTGAAAAAAGGAACAACGAGCGCCCTTTAAATTTAGACGCAGATACTTGGGCCCGCGGTTTGTATATAACAAAAACCCCTTTAGGTCAAAGTAAAGGGCCACGAAAAAAAAGTGATTAATTTGAACAAGAAAACCAACCCTAAGAGCTAAGCATTACGCTAAAGCATGGGAAAAAACAAAAGTTCTAAAATAATAATCTTTAAACAAGGGAGGGAAAAAATGATACAAAGGGATCATAAAATATAAATTTAATTTTAAGGATTCTCTATGTCCTTCTAAAAACACAACACAATACAATTAAAATTTTATAGCAAATTAAAAAGGAAGAAACAAACTAAAGTTCTAAACTAAATAGGAAATCAAAATCCGTGTAGATATCTTGTTGTCACTTCAAAATGTCAAACTCCCTTATCCGGTTTGAGTCTAGAAGCAAAAAGGGGTCTTTGAAAGAACTCCGTTAGTTTCCAATGGACTTGACCTTGCACCATTTGGCTGCGGTATAAATTATTTAGTTTGTTTTAGTAAAATGGGTAGGTTGACTTTTTTCCACCCAACAAGGAGAGCTAGTTTCTTTGGGGCCCAATAACTTAAGGAGGCTTAGATCAACCTTTAATCAAACTTGATTCTGTTCAGGTCGCACTAGGTCACTCTTTCGATATGAATCTCTATAGCCATAGGAGATGATCATAATACTAATAAAATGAGTGAACAGGAACAACGATCGACCTTAGATTAGACCAGAGTCTTGGCCCCGCTGGTTTGTATATAACAAAGAACCCTTAGTGCCAAAGAGTAGAATGGGCCAACAAGAAAAGGTAAATTAACTTAACAATGAAAACCAAGGCCTAAGAGCTAAGCATTTCCCATGCTAAAGCTATAGGAAGAAAGACAAAAGTTCTGAAATAATAATCTTTAATAAAGGGGAGGTTGTGAAACAATGAGTACAATGGATCATATATATATGATTAGATTAATCTTAAGGATTCTCTATGTCCTTCTATGACACTACTACTAATACAATTAAGAATTCATAGCTAAATTAAAAAGGAAGAAAAAACAAGAGTTCTAAACTAAATAGGAATCAAAATCCGGTAATACTTTTTGTAAACTTCAAAATGTCTTAACTCCCTTATCCGGTTGAGTCTAGAACCCGAACAAGGTCTGCATGGAAAGAACGTCTCGTAGCTTTCAATGGACTTTGCCCTTTGCACCATTTGGGTGCGATACTTTAGTTATGTTTGTTTTAGAAAAAATGGTAGTTGCCTTTCCCCATCAACAACGAGAGCTATTTTTTTTGGGGCCCCCCAAGTAATTTAAAGGAGGCTTAGATCAACCTTTAATCAAACTTGATGCTTCAAGTCGCCCTAGCTCACATCTTTTCGGATATGAATCGTCTAAAAAGCCATAGGCAGAATCATAAACATAAAAGAGTAAAAGGGGAACATCAGAGCCCGCCCTTTAAATTTAGACGAAAGGGTATTTGGGGCCCGCTGGTTGTATATAACAAAGAACCCTTAGGGTCCAAGTAAAGGGGGCCCACGAAGAAAAGTGATTAACTTGAACAATGATAAACCAAGGCCTAAGACAAGCATTTACATGCTAAAGAAAGTAGGAAGAAAGACAAAATTTTCTAAAATAATAATCTTTAAAATCAAGGGGGGTGGCAAACAATGAGTAAAATGGATCATATATATATGATTAGATAATCTTAAGGATTCTCTAGTCCTCTAGACACTACTACGAATACAATTAAGAATTCATAGCTAAAATATAAAGGAAGAAACAACTAAGAGTTCTAAACAAAATGGGAATCGAAATCCGGAGATATCTTTTGTCACTTCAAAAATGTCATAACCCCCTTTAAATCCGGGGAGTCTAAAGCGAAAAGGGTTTATCATGGAAAGAACGTCTCGTTAGATTTCCAATAGAATTGCCCTTTGCACACCATTTGGCTGCGGAAAACATTAGTCTTAATTTTTAAAGTAAACAGGTGGGTTTTGACTTTTCCTCCATCAACAACAAGCTAGTTCTTTTTGGGCCCAAGTAACAAGGAGGCTTAGATCAACCTTTTAATCAGAACCTTGATGTCTTTTAAAAAGGTCACACTGGGCCCTCACACATTCGGATATGATCGTCTATGGGCCATAGGCCAGATGATCATAATACTATAAAAATGAGTGAACGGGAACAACGGTCGACCTTAATAACCAGAGTACTTGGCCCGCGGTTTTTTAAATAACAAAAGAACCCTTATTTGTTTCCATTTAAAGAGAAGTAACGGTGCCACGAAAAAAGGGTGATCAACTTTGTAACATCCCGAATTTGGGGAATTAAAATTTCTTTTAAAATTTTTAAGGCAACCCTTTAAACAGCGGAAATTTGTTTCGTAGATTCACATTTAAATTAACCCGAGGTTAAGGGATAATTCGATTGGTCTTGGGAAGAAATCGATTTGAGGAAAGAGTAAACCCCAGAAAACCGGGTGAGATGATAGCCGGGTAAAACTTTTGCACGAATCACCCGTACCCAGTTGGTTAGGGAAACCAAACCAGAATCAAACCACAACCCAGTTTTCTGGAAACGAATCCCCGAACACACCATTCCTTTTCTTTCTTTTTTTTCCCGCGCCTTGAACCAACCCGGGGTCGGTTGGGTCTTCTCGCCGGAACCCAAACCCCCCCCCACCCCTGTTTTCCTCCGGCTAGGTCTCTGGTTTCCCGCGGCTCTTCTAAGGCCACAAGGTCATTGTTCAAGCACCACACCCCAACCCCCCCCAGAGCGTGGGGAAAAACTGTGATTCACATAACGAGCTAGAATCCACCCAACTGTCCAGAAAAATCGAGCGGAATCCCAACTCCGCCGATTATTTCAAAAGGGTTTTAAAAGGAAACGATTTAACAAAATTTTCTAGTGGTCCGGCCATTAATTGTGGCACGGTTCGATTTGTGAGCTATATAAACCTTTTCACCGTGTTGGAAAAGAACCTCAATCCCCAGAACACAAACCCCTCTTTTCCTCCGACGAAACTCGGCGACTAAGTGTCGTGACGTTCTAATCGAGTCCCGGAAACGATGTTTTTTACCATCGTTCGTCTCAAACTCACGAATCTTTCCCCTTTAATCAATTTGATGATTGGATCCCTGGTTGAGGGGAATCGAAGGAAAAAACCAATCGTGAAATTAGGGTTCATACGATTGGAAAATATGCAATTTGGTCCCTAGCTCGACTGTAAGTTGCAAATCGTCATCCCTCCCTTTCCTTTGGTATTTTGGGCCCCTGACCTTGTCCCGGGGACAATTAAGTCACTTTAACTGTCTGTTTTGACAGAAAGGGGCCCCCAAAAAACTTTTCATTATAACCCGATTGGTCCCGGGGGTAGAACGTCCAAACTCTCCTTTCCGTACACTCAATCCCCGGAAACCGATTGTCAAGTCCCCCGGTGGTTTATAGGTGGGTTGGTTAAAGGGGGTAAAATCTTGTCGGCGTTTCTTTTTTTTATGTCAAAGCCCTTTTTGGTTGATTTAAAAAATTATTTAAAATCAATCCTTAGTTATTCTGTGCTTTGGTTGGTATGATTGCCATGGGGAATTGTCGTTGTTGATTGAAAAGTGATGTGGGATTACGGAATGATCGGATTGTGTTGGAATTATGGGATGATGGAGATTGGACGGATTTATTAGTAATCCCGAATTGATGTGTGGATTTCGAAAAAGAATATAGAACTGGGAAAGGAGCCCACACTACCCCACCCAGATACTGGGGTTTGTTAAATCTGATTCACTGGGGGGAATCCCTTGTTGGGAACCAAGGATAGTTTTGTTTCTCCTTCGTGGGAAGGGCCTATATGGATGCGTCGGAATGTATTCTCCTTCGTGGAAGGGTCCCTAGTGGAATGCTCTGGTTATGTGAGGGCCCCGGCGTGGTGTTGGATAACTCCTTTGCCCCTAATAACTCACCTAGAGAACTTGAACATGTGTTGCGTGGTTTGTATTGTGATTTGGGAAATGTTAATGAAGTGAATAGGGTGAAAAGTACGACTAACGTTTGTTTTGTTGATTGTCCGAACTATTATGTGACACGGTTTTCCCTTTTAACAGGGTTTATAAATTTTATGAAACCTAAGGTTTGAGGGTGTAAGTAGTCCTCAGTGATTTCCCCTACTTCCCCTGGAAATAAGACGTAAGTCTTGGTTTGGACAACAGGGGTGTCGTTTCAAACGGAAAGATCCACGTTTCCGGAACTGGTCGATTTTCCAATTGGAATCATGGGTTTGCTTAATTAATTTTTTGAATATCGATATCTTGTTTTTAACGGAATTTTCATGAAAAGGGACGGGACCCCGAGCCACCCACTAGTTTTGAAAGAGAAAAACTTAGACGGTAACTTGAGCCTTTAGGAGCTGATCGGTAGGGTGGAGTGGTGCCTACAGTAAAGTAAGACCTTGACTTGAGACGAATGGTTTTTACGAAAATTCCTCGGACTGTTTTCATTTAAATTGGCTCAAGTATTTGGGTTTCATTATTGGGTTATGCTATTATAAATTTACAATTTTATATAAAAGTTTATTACAGTTTTATTTAAGTTTAATTTTCAAGGTCCTGGCCAAGGCATTTCATGAATTATGGTAATTAAAGCGTACGCCTTCGTTTGGTTTTTATGATTCCGCTGCCTTAGAGGGTAATTTGGTAATTCCCTATTAAAAAGAGAGGTGTGACAAGTTGGTACAAGAGCCTCTTCCTCTACTTGTTTGGCTTACCAAGTTGGGTACTGGAAGTCGGTCAGGTTTTCAAGGATTTAAGGTTTTGAAATCAAGTCTCGATCTTAAAAGAATTTTCAGTATTTAAGGTCTCAAGTCCACTCCACGAATCAAGGCTCCCTACTCAGGTCTCCTCAGAGTAAGTACGTTATATTATGTTATGGTTAAAGGACTTGTTTTGTTACTAATAAAGGTACAGATGATGTACGGATTGGAAACCGTCCCCCTGAAAATTGTCTGTCTTCCGAAGGTACGTCATATTTGTTCAGTTTTCGTAAAAGTCCGTTAATTACGACTCTAGCTGCGTGGTGCATCGGGGAATCTACCCATGCAAAGTAGTTGCAATACTGTTCATTCTCTGTTTATAGACCCAAGTAGGACAGATAAATTTTTTTCCTGGGTTAGGTGAAAGGATAGTCGCAAAACTCGGAAAGTAATTTTTGACTTACCAAGCGACGTCCTTTTTAGCAACTAAGAACCTTCATCCTGGATTTTCTTCCATCCAGGATGTGGATCTTGTTTTTCCTTCCCGCATTTGCAAATAGGAATCGTAGACATTTCTTGGTTACAGAGAGCGTGGAATGGGGTATTCTTGTTTCAACCCTCTGCTGCTGTTGTTCGAAGAATTTCAGTACCGTCTATTTACAGAGACGAACCCTAGCTCCTACCTTTGACTTAGTTGGCCATCTCTCTTATCCTTGTGTGTGCCGACATAAGAGTGTGGGTAGTGTCACAATTATTGTGACCACTTCTTGGCGAGATGGGTGACCATAAAAGATCAAATTTTGAAGTTTGATCCACCATCATCATTTCTCTGCTTCCATCCTTCCTCCATTGGCTTAAGAAAACTCCCACCAAATTCTAGAATGAGCTATCCAAGGATTACAATGAGCCGAGTGTGGCATTTAAATCTTTGCCCTACTCCTCATTTGTATGCTAATTTTCGGCATCGTGAAACTGACGTTAGAAGCACCGAGGAAGCTGAGGCACGACGTCATCTCGAACTCCAAGCAAGAGCCGACACGATGAGTAGACCGTTTAGTTTCGTAGAAAACTCTGTGGAAGTTCATGTTTGAGTTATGTTCTTGCGGTTTGAGTTGGTTCAAATAAACAAAGGTGAAAAGAAGGACTATTTTATTATTAATAATTGCGGGATACATGATTTAGTAATACATTGGCGACTTAGGCCGTATTCCTTAGGATTCTCTGACAGATCCACTAGTGCAAATCGGACGCTCCCTCGCTCTCTTCCCCTCACAGCCTCCATAATTTGGTTGGCCGCTTCTTTCAATCCCTCCTTAACCCGCTTCTTTCCGCAGCAGATCTGACCGTCCTGTTGGTCTGGTTTTCCCCGATGGCAACACCTGTCTGCGTGACATGAGCCATGTTAAGCGGAAAACATCTGCCTATTTTTGGTACAGAAAGAAAAGGTTTCCAAACTGGTCAAACACGGACACACAAACCCCCCACCCTTAAAACAAAGGCAAAGTTTCGTTCCATAAGCGGCTCACGCTTACGAAACTACCAATGATACCGGGCATCAGCAGTACGTTCGGAATAATCAAGGGACCCAACCTGACGGAAACCCTTTCCCTTTGACTTTACCGTGGAACCTCTTCCAAAGGAAACAATTTGGTTAAAGTTACGGTCAAGGGAAACGAAACAGGTTTCTTTTGGAGTCATGTGGTTTGGACAGCTACTATCGAGCGCCCACTCCATTTTAATTGAATCACAAAAGGGACAGAAGTCAGTTAAGAAAGGATTACCGCGGAGGAGCGGGGAATCTCGATGGTGGGAAAAAGGGCAAGGGCTGGAGTCTCTCTTGTATTTTTCTTTCCTCCCATCTTTCGTAAGTACTTACGAAATTTCTTCGGAGTATGTTGGGGTGACACTCGGAGCCGAGTTCCATTCGGGTTAAATACGCGAGTAAGGACCCGTAGATCTTCGACACGTGGCCCATGCTTTCGGCGGATGACACAGGAACGGCAATGAATCATTGGCACAAACTTTTGAGGCACCGCTAAACGCGTAGATCGGTGATGTCGTATCACTCCTTTCTTCTTTTGACTTTCGAGTCTGAACGACGGCTTCTTGTTCAAGCTGACCGAAATTTTTTTTTATAAATAGTACCCTTTCTCGCAGTCATACTCCAACGAAAAATGGCTGGTCCTGATGAAGTAGAAACCTTGTGCGGGATTAATTTCATCCTGCTGATAGCTATTTTCCTACTCGTAGCTATCACATTCATTCTGAAAATATTCGATCAATTAGAGCGACGGAGGCGTCAAGAAGATCCTCCGGAAGGAATAGTTCGGCAGAGGCAAATAGAAATTCCACCTCGCATGCCTTAGTATTTCCTCAAATTCATGATTGTACCCTTATTCTCTTTCTTGTGGTTTTTGCTTGGGACCTAAGCATGTATGGTCTGAGACGGTGCACGATTTCGTTGATAGAATTTTTGTTTCCTAGAATCCCCGCGGTGACAAGTAAATCAGGAGATATTGATGGATTGTAACGTTAAGAAGAATTGTTGTTGAAAGAGAAATTTGGATCTACATTAATAACCCCTCATTATTAAATTTCCAATTACGCGAGGATTACACAATGTGTTCTGTGGGCTCCTATAACTAACACTGGTGCTTAGCTCTGGTGAACGGAATTCTTTGCACCCGCCTTTTGTAGTACTGTAGGGTCACCCCTTCTGGTGTGTATTGGAAATTCCAGATCCGTAACAGGTACTGTCTGGATCTGGCAGTCTTCCTTAGCGCGATGGAAATCGGGATTTGTAGGTCTTGCAGTGGTTCCTGTATATCTCTGGGGGAATCTGGGTAGAAATCCCTGAGCTTGCCCAGTGCCGCTAGATGTGTCTTTACGAACTGCAGTCTGTGCATCCTCGCAATCTTCGATTGCAGATCTTCGGGAGACGAGAGAGAATCTCCATGAAGAAAGGGAGAGTGGAGTTGTGCCAGAATTTACTTAAGGATAGATTCGGGGACGAAATCTTTATAAGGGAGGGGAGAGTTGTAACATCCCGAATTTAGGGAATTAAAATTTCTTTTAAAATTAATAAGGTCAATCCTTATCAGCGGAAATTTGATCGTAGATTCACAATTAAATTAATCGAGGTTAAGGGATATTGGATTGGTCGTTGGAAGAAATCGATTTGAGGAAAGAGTCAACCCAGAAAACCGGGTGAGATAGTAGCCAGGTTGAAACTATGCACGAATCGACCCGTAGTCGAGTTGGTTAGGGAACCAAACCAGAATCAAACTAGCAACCGGAGGTTGCTGGATCGAATCCCCGAAGCAGCAACCAATTCCTTTTCTTTCTTTTTGTTTCCCGCGCCTTGAACCAAACGGCGTCGTTTGGGTCTTCTCGCCGGAACCCCAAGACGCCGCCACCCCTGTTTTCTCCGGCTAGGTGCTCTGTTTCCCGGCGGCTCTTCTAAGGCCACAAGGTCATGTTGTTCAAGCAGCCGGACACCCCAACCCCACCAGAGCGTGGGAAAAGCTGTGATTCACAGTAACGAGCTAGAATCCACCCAGAACTGTCCAGAAAAATCGAGCTGGAATCCACTAACTCCGGCCGATTATTTCAAAGGTTTAAAGGATCGATTTAACAAAATTATCTAGTGTCGGCCATTAATTTTGGCACGGTTCGATTTGTGGAGGCTATATAAAGCCTTACACCGTGTTGGAATGAACCTTCAATCCCCAGAACACAAACCCCTCTTTTCTCCGACGAAACTCCGGCGAGCTAAGTGTCGTGACGTTCTAGATCGAGTCGGATCGATTGGTTGGTACCAATCGATTCGTCTCAAACTCACGAATCTTTCCCTCAATCAATTTGATGATTGGATCCCTGGTTGAGGAGAATCGAAGGAAAAACCAATCGGTGGAAATTAGGGTTCATACGATTGGAAAATATGTCAATTTGGTCCCTAGCTCGACTGTAAGTTGCAAATCGGTCATCCCTTCCTTTCCTTTGGTATTTTGCCCTGTAGCTTGTCCGTGTGACAATTAAGTCACTTAACTGTCTGTTTTTGACAGAAAGGGCCCAAACTAACTTTTCAGTTAGTACAGATTGGTCCGGAGGTTACGAACGTCCGTTAAACTCTCCTTTCCGTACGACTCAAGTCCCGGAACCGATTGTCAAGTCACCCGGCTTGGTTTATAGGTGGGTTGGTTAAAGGGGGTAAAAATCTTGTCGTTGCTAGTTATTTTTTTATGTCATGCCTTGTTGGTTGTATTTACGAATTTATTTAAAATCAATCCTTAGTTATTTCTGTGCTTGGTTGTGTATGATTGCCATGGTGAATTGTCGTTGTTGATTGACGTGATGTGGGATTACTGAATGATTCGGATTGTGTTGGAATTATGGGATGATGAGATGATGTGGACGGATTGATTAGTAATCTGAATTGTATGTGTTGTGATACGAATATGAATATAGAACTGGAAGGAGCCCACACTACCCCACCCGAGATACTGGTTGTGTTGAGTCTGATTCACTGGGGGTGAATCCCTTGGTTGGATACCAAGGATAGTTGTTGTTCTCCTTCGTGGAAGGATCCTATATGGATGCGTCGGAATGTATTCTCCTTCGTGGAAGGATCCCTAGTGGATGCGTCTGGTTGATGTGATGGCCGGCGGTGGTGGGTGGATAACTCCTTGGCGCCTAATAACTCACCTAGAGAACTTGAACATGGATGTTGCGTGTTGTTTGTGATTGTGACTTGGATGATGTCTTGAAGTGAATATGTGTATGTACGACTAACGGTTGTTTGTTGATTGTCCAGAACTATTATGTGACACGGATTTCCCTTTTTACACGGTTTATAAAGTTATGATACCTAAGGTTTGAGGGATTTAAGTAGTCTCAGTGACTCCCCTACTTACCTGGAAATTAAGACGTAAAGTCTTGGTTTTGACAACAAGGTGTCGTTTCTACGGAAAGATCCATCTTTCCGGAACTGTCGATTTATGGCAATTTGGAATCATGGGTTTGCTTAATTAATTTCTTGAATATCGTTTATTCTTGTTTTAACAGAATTTTCATGATAAAGGACTGACCCCGAGCCACCCACTAGTTTTGCAGAGAATACTTAGACGGTAACTTGAGCCTTGAGGAGCTGATTCGGTATGTGGAGTGGTGCCTACAGTAAAGTAAGACCTTGACTTGAGACGAATGTTTTTACGTATTCCTCGAGACTTGTTTTCAGTTATTTTGGCTCAAGTATTTAGGGCTCAGTATTGGGTTATGCTATTATGAATTACAAGTTTTATATAAAAGTTTTACGAGTTTTATTTAAGTTTATTTTCAAGGTCCTTGGCCAAGGCATTTCATTGAATTATGGTAATTAAGCGTAGCGCCTTCGTTTGGTTTTTATGATTGCCGCTGCCTTAGAGGGTAATTTGGTAATTTCCCTTATTTAAAAAGAGAGGGTGTGACAAACTTGAACAATGATAAACCAAGGCCTAAGAGCTAAGCATTTACATGCTAAAGCTAGTAGGAAGAAAGACAAAAGTTCTGAAATAATAATCTTTAATCAAGGGAGGTTGTCAAACAATGAGTACAATGGATCATATATATATGATTAGATTAATCTTAAGGATTCTCTATGTCCTTCTATGACACTACTACTAATACAATTAAGAATTCATAGCTAAATTAAAAAGGAAGAAACAAACTAAGAGTTCTAAACTAAATAGGAATCGAAATCCGTGTAGATATCTTGTTGTCACTTCAAAATGTCATAACTCCCTTATCCGGTTGAGTCTAGAAGCGAACAAGGTATGCATGGAAAGAACGTCTCGTTAAATTTCCAATGGAATTGACCTTGCACCATTTGGGCTGCGGTATCATTAGTTATGTTTGTTTTAAGTAAAATGGGGTAGGTTGACTTTTCCTCCATCAACAAGGAGAGCTAGTTTCTTTGGGGCCCAAGTAACTTAAGGAGGCTTAGATCCACCTTTTAATCAGAACTTGATGTCTGTTCAGGTCGCACTAGGATCACGTCATTCGGATATGAATCTTCTATAGCCATAGGCAGATGATCATAATACTATAAAATGAGTGAACAGGAACAACGAGTCGACCTTAGATTAGACGCAGAGTACTTGGACCCGTTGGTTGTATATAACAAAGAACCCTTAGTGTCCAGAGTAGAATGGTGCCATGAAGAAAAGGTGATTAACTTGAACAATGATAAACCAAGGCCTAAGAGCTAAGCATTTACATGCTAAAGCTAGTAGGAAGAAAGACAAAAGTTCTGAAATAATAATCTTTAATCAAGGGAGGTTGTCAAACAATGAGTACAATGGATCGTATATATATGATTAGATTAATCTTAAGGATTCTCTATGTCCTTCTATGACACTACTACTAATACAATTAAGAATTCATAGCTAAATTAAAAAGGAAGAAACAAACTAAGAGTTCTAAACTAAATAGGAATCGAAATCCGTGTAGATATCTTGTTATCACTTCAAAATGTCATAACTCCCTTATCCGATTGAGTCTAGAAGCTAACAAGGTATGCATGGAAAGAACGTCTCGTTAGATTTCCAATGGAATTGACCTTGCACCATTTGGGCTGCGGTATCATTAGTTATGTCCGTTTTAGTAAAACGGGGTAGGTTGACTTTTCCTCCATCAACAACGAGAGCTAGTTTCTTTTGGGGCCCAAGTAACTTAAGGAGGCTTAGATCAACCTTTTAATCAGAACTTGATGTCTGTTCAGGTCGCACTAGGCTCACATCATTCGGATATGAATCGTCTATAGCCATAGGCAGATGATCATAATACTATAAAATGAGTGAACAGGAACAACGAGTCGACCTTAGATTAGACGCAGAGTACTTGGGCCCGCTGGTTGTATATAACAAAGAACCCTTAGTGTCCAGAGTAGAATGGTGCCACGAAGAAAAGGTGAGTAACTTGAACAATGATAAACCAAGGCCTAAGAGCTAAGCATTTACACGCTAAAGCTAGTAGGAAGAAAGACAAAAGTTTTGAAATAATAATCTTTAATCAAGGGAGGTTGTGAAACAATGAGAACAATGGATCATATATATATGATTAGATTAATCTTAAGGATTCTCTATGTCCTTCTATGACACTACTACTAATACAATTAAGAATTCATAGCTAAGTTAAAAAGGAAGAAACAAACTAAGAGTTCTAAACTAAATAGGAATCGAAATCCGTGTAGATATCTTGATGTCACTTCAAAATGTCATAACTCCCTTATCCGGTTGAGTCTAGAAGCGAACAAGGTATGCATGGAAATAACATCTCGTTAGCTTTCCAATGGACTTGACCTTGCACCATTTGGGCTGCGGTATCATTAGTTATGTTTGTTTTAGTAAAATGTGGTAGGTTGACTTTTCCTCCATCAACAAGGAGAGCTAGTTTCTTTGGGGCCCAAGTAAGTTAAGGAGGCTTAGTGTAACACCCAACCCGAATCAGCTCGGTCAAACCCGAGGTTGAAACCGGTATCGAGTATTACCCAGTGAAAAACGACAGAGAAACAAACAAAATCCAAGCTTATAATATAAGAGTTCAAGTGAGAGGCCTCCATAGACCAAGAAAACATAAACTGTTTGCAACTTCAAATCCATCGTACACTCATAAAATCCAACATAATCAGAAAAATTACATAAATCCAGGTAAAACTCCCAAAATGTCCCAAGTCAACTGAAATATAAAAATAGGTCAACTCCAAGTAGGCACCAGTCTTCACCTCATAGCTTCAGTCCAGCACTTCCCGGAATCCACCCTCAACTCTGGCTCCACACCACTCTCTTAGCTACGAGATCCTGAAAGGGAGAAAGGGATCATTTCTATTGAAATTGAGTGAACCCACTGGGCCTACCTACACGTTGTCCTACTCTATGGAGCGGTCCCAACTCCGCACAAGACATTCAACAATGGAACCAACCCAACCCCCTTTCCATATTTTAATTCCCTAAACAGTCTAGGTGATCACGTTGGTCAGTTCTCGTTCTCAAGCACAATTCATAATGATAGAAACACACAGAAGTAATTCATCAATTCACAGCATACACAGCATCATCTCATCACATCCATCAATCAAGTCACCACCACAACCACGAGCACACGAACATACACATTCATGTTAACTAGGTGGTTATTAGGCGCCAAGGAGTTATCCACACCACCACCGCCGGCCACATCCTCGACACACATCCCGCAGGATCTTTCCCTCATAGGGAGATAACACGACGCATCCCCCCAGGGATCCTTCCTCCACGGAGCTATCACGACGCATCCCATTGGGATCCTTCCATTTCGGAGATATCAACAACCATGACCACCCGTCATGGGATTCACCCCAGTGAATCGGACTCGATCACAACAGTATTTCGGGTGGGGTAGTGTGGGCTCCTTCAGGTTCTACTTTGACATTCAAATACCAACACCACAAATCCAACTCATCACAGCTCATTCTCACAAGGCACAATTCACATCATCCATGTTCATATCACAGTACACAGTTCTCAGTACATCCCTGGGTTCCACGCTCCAGCCACGACCACAATACACACTTACAATCAACCAAAGGGTAACCGGCTAGCTCACCGGCCACCCCCACCTGCAAGTACAGGGGAGGCCATGTCATGAGTCTAGGGGTCACCCACCTGTTCCTCTTATTCAGAGCGACCCCACATTGGCAGGGCAACTCTCCTGCATCCACAACCAACAATTCATAATATCATAGCACCCGCACTCACTTCCCAACCTTCCTAGTTCTCATTTCTATGTCAATCCATTACTTAATTCACTTCAGTTCACAACCAACCCCAAATCATAGCAATCAACAACAACAATCAATCACGGCAATCATCAATGGCAATCAAGTACATTCACAGAACAGTTTATCCCCTTTTACGCTCATCATTTTCATGCATGACCTAGGTTTTGTTCTAAGTCCAATTGAAACTCCTCACGCTGTCCAATCTACCTACACAACGCTAGGCCCTCACCTGGAATAGAAGACGAGGCTCTAATCGTCTTCTAGTTCCCCAGAAACTCGATTTCCAACCACCAAACTCGTAGCTCTACCCTTCCTTACTGCTCACGACCTACACCCAGAAACCCAAAATAGAGGTTAGCGATCTCTTCTCCTCGTCGCTACGAATCCATAGCAACAAACGGAACTCAATTCCGACCTCTACAGCTCCCGGAATCACCCTTCGAAGGTTGCTCGCTCCAAGTTCGTCAATGGTTTTCGGGGAGAGAGAAAGGGAAACGAAAATACGGATTTCTGTGCAATTTCCGTCCTTTTATGCACAAAATGTGCGCCTGGGTTGCCAAAATGTGCGCCGGCGCACCATTGACCCCTAAAAGGCGCACATTTTTGAATATTCTGCCGAAAGTTTGCTGAATTAACTGAAAAGTGCGCCTGGCACTTCTAAATGTGCGCCTGCGCACATTAGGACCCAAAATCAGCACTTTTGGTACTGTACATTATTCCCCTCTTTGCAACTTCAACCCGGCATACACCCAAACGTCCCAGACCTCAAGAGACCCTCTTAAGTACCGTTTCGGCACTTTAGTCACCCAAACTTGAGTTCTAACCCGTTCGGTTGGGGGGGATGTTACACTTAGATCCACTTTTAATCAGAATGTTGATGTCTGTTCAGGTCGCACTAGGAATACATCATTCGGATATGAATCATCTATAAGCCATGGGCAGATGATCTTAATACTTAAGTTGAGTGATCAGGAACAACAAGTCGACTTAGATTAGACGCAGAGTGCTTGGACCCGCTGGTTGTATATAACAAAGAACCCTTAGTGTCCAGAGTAGAATGGTGCCGCGAAGAAAAGGGTGATTAACTTGAAACAATGATAAACCAAGGCCTAAGAGCTAAGCATTTACATCTAAAGCTAGTAGGAAGAAAGACAAAAGTTCTGAATAATATCTTAATCAAGGGAGGTTGTGAAAACAATGAGTACAATGGTATCATATATATATGACTAGTTATAATCTTAAGGATTCTCTATGTCCTTCTATGGCAATACTACTAATACAATTAAGAATTCTAGCTAAATTAAAAAAGGAAGAAACAAACTAAGGTTCTAAACTAAATAGGAATCAAAATCCCTTGTAGATATCTTATTGTCACTTCAAAATGTCATAACTTCCTTATCCGGTTGAGTTAGAAGGAAAAGGTATGCATGGGAAAAAACGTCTCATTAGATTTCCAATGGAATTGCCCTTGCACCATTTGGGTGCGGTATCATTAGTTATGTTGTTTTAGTAAAAGGGGTTAGGTTGTTTTCCCCATCAACAAGGGAGCTAGTTTTTTTTGGGGCCAAGTAACTTAAGGAGGCTTAGATCAACCTTTTAATCAGAACTTGATGTTGTTCAGGTCCACTAGGTCACTTCTTCGGATAGAATCTTTTATAGCCATGGCAGATGATCTTTAATACAAATAAAATGAAGTGAACAGGAAAAAACGAGTCGACCTTAGATTAGACGCAGAGTACTTGGGCCCGTGGTTGTATATAACAAAGAACCCTTAGTGTCCAGAGTAGAATGGTGCCAGAAGAAAAGGTGATTAACTTGAACAATGATAAACCAAGGCCTAAGAGCTAAGCATTTACATGCTAAAGCTAGTAGGAAGAAAGACAAAAGTTCTGAAATAATTAATCTTTAATCAAGGGGGTTGTCAAACAATGAGTACAATGGATCATATTATATGATTGATTAATTTTAAGGATTCTCTATGTCCTTCTATGACACTACTACTAATACAATTAAGAATTCATTAGTAAATTAAAAAGGAAAAAACAAACAAGAGTTCTAAACTAAATAGGAATCAAAATCACTGTAGATATCTTGTTGTCACTTCAAATGTCATAACCCCTTATCCGGTTGAGTTAGAAAAGCGAACAGGTTGCAGGGAAAAAGAAGTCTCTTAGATTTCCAATGGATTGACCTTGCACCATTTGGGGCGTATCATTAGTTATGTCGTTTTAGTAAAAGGGGGGGTAGGTTGATTTTTCCCTCCATCAACAAGGAGAGAAGTTTTTTTTGGGGCCAAGTGTTAGGGGTTAGTGTAACACCCCAACCCGATCAGCTCGGTAAAAACCCGGGTTGAGGGTATCGGTATTCCCCAGTAAAAAACGACAGAGAAACAAACAAAACCCAAAGCTTTAAATAAGAGTTCGTGAGAGGCCCCCATAGACCAAGAAAACTAAACTTTTTGCAACTTCAAATCCTTCGTACACTAAAACCAACTAATCAAAAAAAATTACATAAATCCAGGAAAAATCCAAAATTTTTTCCCCAAGTCAACTGAAATTTAAAATAGGTCAACTCCAAGAGGGGACCAGTCTTCCCCCATAGCTTAGTCACATTCCCGGAATTTTTCCCCCAAAATCTGGTCCCCACCCCTCTTTAGCAGAGATTGAAAGGGGAAAGGGGTCTTTCCTATTTAAATTTAGTGAACCCAATGGGGGTACCTTCAGTTGTCCTACTCTATGGAGCGGTCCCCAACTCGCACAGACATTCCAATGGAACCCAAACCCAACCCCCCCTTTTCCCTATTTTAATTCCCAAAGCGTTTGGTGATCCCTTGGGGCAGTTCTGTTTTCAAGCACAATTCTAATGATGAAAAAAGAGAAATTTATCAATTAAAAAGCATAAACCAGCATCTCTCATCACATCCATCAATCAAGTCACCACCACAACCCGAGCACACGAAATTTTCACATTCTGTTAATAGGTGAGTTATTAGGCGCCCGGGTTATCCACACCCACCCCCGGCCACTCCTCGAACACATCCCCAGGATCTTTCCTTTAGGGGATAACACGACGCTCCCCCCCAGGGTCCTTCCCCCCGGGCTTCCGACCATCCCCCTTGGGTCCTTCCATTTGGGGGGATATTTAAAAAAATGACCCCCCGTCTGGGATTCACCCCCGTGAATCGGACTGATCCAAAAGTATTTTGGGTGGGGTAGTGTGGGGTCCTTAGGTTTACTTTGAATTCAAAAAACCAACACCCAAAAATCCAAAATATCACAGCTTTCTCCAAGGCCCAATTTTACTTTCCATTTTACAAGTACACAGTTCTCAGTAAACCTGGGGTTCCACGTCCCGCCCCGCCACATACACACTTACAATTTTAACAAAGGGTAACCCGGCTAGCCACGGCCCCCCCCACCCCAAGTACGGGGGCCATGTATGGTTAGGGGTCACCCAACCTGTTCCCCTTTTTTTTAGAGCGACCCCCCATTGGCAGGGGCAAATCTTGCATCCACAAACCAAAAATTTATAAAATTATAGCCCCCGCATCACTTCCCAACCTTCCTAGTCCTTTTTCTAGTCAATCCATTATTAATTCACTTCTTTCAAACCCCAACCCCCAAACCCTAGAAATCAAACAACAAAACATCCGGCAAATTATGGCAACAAAGTCTTTCCCAAGAACATTTTTTCCCCTTTTTACGTCATCTTTTTTCATGCATGACCTAGGTTTTGTTCTAAGTCCAAATTGAAACCCCTCACGGTAAATCTACCTAAAAACGAGGCCCTCCCGGAATAGAGACGAGGTCTAATGTTTTTTTCCCCAGAAACTCGATTTCCCCCCACCAAACCGTGTTACCTTCCTTATTCACGCCCTCCCCCAGAAACCCAAAATAGAGGTTAGCGTCTTTTCTCCTCGTCGCTAAAATCCTGAAAAAAAGGAATCAATTCCCGCCCTCTACGCCCCCCGGGAATCCCCCTTTCGAAGGTTGCTCGTCCAAGTTCGTAAGGGTTTTGGGGGAGGAGAAAGGGAAAACGAAAATGGGTTTTTTGTGAATTTTCCGGTCCTTTTATGCCAAAATGTGCGCCGGGGTTGCAAAATGGGCGCCGGGCACATTGCCCCCAAAAAGGGCACATTTTTGAATATTCTGCCAAAATTTTGCTGATTAATTTGAAAAGGCGCTTGGCCTTTTTTCTAAAGTGGGGGTGGACTTAGGACCCAAAATCAGCACTTTTGGTAATGACATTTTTCCCCCTCTTTTGCAATTTAACCCCCGGATACACCCAAACGTCCCACCCCTCAAGAGACCCTTTTAAAAGTCCGTTTCCGGCACTTTAGTCCCCCAAATTTGAGTTCAAAACCGTTGGTTGGGGGGGTTTGTTAAAAAGTCTCCAAACTTCAAGGATTTCGTCCCCAAAAATACCCCTAACTATCCTAGAAATATGATCCGAACAACCTAGCCTTCTTGGAAAAAACACCACCACGAGCAAACACAAAAGAGCATAAGGGAAATTATACCTGAAAAATTTTCCTTCCCCTAATTCCGGGTCCGCCGCCTCATCTCCCTCATTCCAAGTAGCCGACCGCTTATGGTTCCCCCCATACCACCTTGAGCTGCGGAATTGTTTTTTCCCCAAGACCCCAAATTTCCCATCCACGATCGACTGGCTTTTTTCCTATGTTAAGTCTTGCTCAAACTCCACCCCTTTCGGGTGAATTTCATGAGAAAGGGTCCCCATGATACCCCCTGCCGCTACATGGAAAACATTGGTATCGTTCCAACTCCCCCGGCAAGGCCAACACATAAGCCACCGGACCCGATTAGCGGGGATTTCATAAGGCCGATGTACGAGGCGCCAATTCCCTTTTCTACCCAAAGCATCAGCCTTTCCCGCGCACCTCAAGATACCTTCTCTCCACATTGAAAATCGCTTCTAGGGCCCACCGTGGTACGCTTTTTGCCTTTTCTTGGCCGGGTCTCAATTCTCCTTGATAACCCTTTTTTTCCCGATCAGCGTTCTTTTCACAACTTTAGGACCCGAAAAACCCTCGCCCTTCCTCATCCCAACACAAAGGCGTCCTACATTTCCTCCCATCAGGGCCCAAAAAGGGGGGACTTCAAATCTATGATAGAGTTATTATAGGCGAAAACTCAATCAAAAGGGGAGCAATTCAGTCAGGGGGTTGGGTTTTTTTAAACTCCATAGACAGCTTTTTCAACAAAATCCTCCAAAGTAAGGTCGTTCCCCCGAGGCCCCCTGTCTGAGGATGATGCCGTGAACTTGAGCTTTGTTCCCCCAAACTGTAGCAGCCCCCCCCCCAAAAAAGGACGTGAAACTCGGATCCCCATCAGGGTGGGTTGGGAACCGCAAACCACACCCTTTATTAAATTTGCCAACACCCCCCACATAGGCTTAACCGAAAAGGGTATGAATGCGGGACTTTCTCAAAGATCGATATTTTCCAACGGCATCCCTTCCCTCTCTGTGGGGGAAAGCTGACAAAAGCCATGGGGGATGTCCGCAAACTTATCGGAATGGTAGGGGCCGAAAATAACCCACCCGGAGCTCTATGCTCCGCCTTAGCCCTTCTGACAAAAAAAACAATCGTAATACGGCACTCCTTCTTTTTCCCGGCCCCAAAAAAACTCGCTTCAGGCTTGTAATCTTTGTCTTCCGGGATGCATGCATACATCGGGAAATGGCCCTCCAGAACCTTTCCTCTTTCCCCTTATTTCCCGGGGGTACGTACAATGCCCCTTGCATTTCAAAAAAACGCCAACCCCCTCAAAACCTTTATCCTCCTTTTTTAAAACCCCCCAAAATACCCACCGGGAGTAGCATCCTGGTGCTCCCACCAACCTATCTTTTCAGCATGGTCAAATGTTGAGCTTGGAAAGAAAACTTCCCCACATTTTAACTGCTTCTCCCCTTAAAGCTCTAAATCCGCCAACCCCTTTCGCCCCTTTAAAGCATCCGCCCCATTTAGTTTTTCCCAGGATGGTGTAAATGGACGTCATAATCCTTCAAGAGCCCCACCAAACGTCGTTCCTACCATTCGCTTTTTGATCCATAGGTGTTTTTAGACTTTTGGATCGGCATGATTTTAAAGCCCGCCATACAAAAAATGCCTCCACAACTTAAAGGCAAAAACCCCACAGAAGCTAACTCCAAATAGGGTTGGGTAGTTCACCTTGCCCCTAAGCTGGGGGGGGAAATAAGCGAAAACCCTTTCCCCTTTTGCATAACACACAGCCCAACCTTGCAAAGCGCATCCTAAAACCACTATCTCCCCCCTCTACTGGCAAGTCAACCCCGGAGTGAGGTAAAATTCTTTTAATCCCAAAGCTTCTTTGAATTCCCTGTCCACTCATCCCTCGACCCCTTTCCCTCACAACTTTTGTAAAGGGACGTTTTATGGTAGGAAAACCCCCCCTAAAAAACCTTCGATGTCCCCCAGCTAACCCAAGAGCCCCTCAGTTGTACACATCCTTAGGTGGAGCCCAAATTTAAACCCACCGCTTCAATTTCTGGGTAAACCCTCCACCCCTTTTTTAGAAACCAATCCCAAGAAAAATACTTTTTCCCAACCCCAAAAGGCAACTTCGAAAAACGGGAAAATAGTTGCTGCCCCCTCAACCTATGAAAAACAATCCTCAAGTGCTCCTCATCCCCTTCGGGTTTTGAATAAAAATGAGGTTTTATCATCAAAATAAAACCTACACAAACTACCCCTAATTTTTGGGGAAACCTTTGTTCAGAGGGCCATGAGCGGCGGGAGCATTGGTGGCCCAAACGGATCACCAGAAACTATATGCCCATGCGGGTCCAAAAAGGCTGTCAGGGGCCGATCCTTTCCCACCTTCAAGGGTGTTACCCCCTAAAAATTTATTTCGAAAACACTTCCCCCCTTTGAATTGATCGAAGAGATCGTCTACCTTGGAAGGGGGTAACGTTTCTTGTCTTTGCCTTGTTAAACCCCCTTAGTCAAAAAAATCCGCATCGCCCCATCCTTTTTCTTCAAAAACAACCCCGGTGCCCCCCCACGGTGACACGTTGGGGGGATGAACCCCCTTTTTCCCGGCTCTGCAATTGCTCCCCTTTAACTCCCTTTTAAATCCCCGGTGCCTGCGATAAAATGGATGGGGGATTGGAGCAGTTCCAGGGAACCAGCTCATTTGAACTCCACTAAGCTCGATCGGGCCGGGTAGTTTCCCAAAACATCCGCAAATCCCGAGTACTGGTATTTCCAACTCCTCTTCTGCTCAATGTTCCTGACCATAAAACCCAACCCTTTTTGGATCAGAGAGAAGGTTTATTGCTGAAATTACTCCCCTAGGTGCGGATTTTTCTTCCTAAACCCCTTTAACACCATTGCCAAACCCCCCCCACCGGAGAACACCTCCCTTTTTCTGGCAATCAAGCAAGGCCCATGCTAGCCAAAAAACCCCGAGAATAAGTCGAAATTCATTGAAAGGAAGCACCACCAAAAAACCAAAATTTTACACCTCCCACTAGCCTCTACAACTCTACAGACCTATCACCCGAACAGAAGCCCCAAAGGGTTCGAGCCCAAATAAACCCAAACTACTAGCTACAAACCCAAATATTAAAATTTTCAAAACAAAGGAAAGGGTTGACCCGAATCAAAAAAAGGTAAAAGGAAAAAAACTAAAATGGGGTTTATACCGGTCACCCCGTCGTTGCTTTTTCCCCCGCACCTTTTTTGAGAGGTTTTAAAACCTCCCCGCTCCCCCCCCAGCCCAACAGGGGGGCATTAGCTCCCGTCCTCGACCAGCCTGCAAAACCCCGCCCATATGCCTCCCCTCTGCCTCCATAGCTCCCGATGGAGCCCAGGCCCCCGCACTGTCCCCCGACTGGGGGTGAGCACTCCTCCTCGGGGAGAGTTATCCCATGCC
Source organism: Linum lewisii (assembly GCA_034768395.1). Lineage (NCBI taxonomy): Eukaryota > Viridiplantae > Streptophyta > Magnoliopsida > Malpighiales > Linaceae > Linum > Linum lewisii. Next base: position 704 of record JAVBHU010000420.1, on the reverse strand, counting down.
CGGTGCCCAAAGTGAACAAGTCCGATGCCGTCCTCGATGTGGCATGCCCTGTGGGTTCCCGAAGGCCACACACAGGGGTCCCGAGGATCCTCCCCCTTTCCTTTTCCCCTCCTTGCATCTGCGCTCTTATGCCCCGGACGGCCACAAAATGAAACCACCCAAGCTCGAGAAAGGGGCAGATGCACATCGTGGCCGGAAGAAGAGGGAAAATTTCTTTGCGGGGGACTATGAGTAACCCGAGGGGGAAGGTGAGTCGACGCCCCCCTCTTCTTCTCCTCCTTCTTTAGCTCTAACAACTCCCCCTTTCCCTAGCAGCCCCTTTCACCGCACCAAATCCCCATGTCACCCGATGGACCCCCTCCCCGAATCTCCCATCAGGCCCCCCTTTGAACCGACGAATAAACTTTTGCTCTCGGTTTGCAAGTCTCGTACCCTTTTGGGGGAGGTTGGGGAACTCCAATATTACTGCAACGATTTTTTACCGACCAGTCGAGAAACTCCCTTTGGGCTTTGCCTCCTCAAATATCCCGGACAAAATGGTCCGGAACATCCCCAAAAACTCCCCCAAACCCGCTAGGGGGGTTACTGACTCTCGGCAAAGGACTCCCACCCCTCCCAAAGGCATGCCCTTTAGCAAGAAGGTCATGGCTTGCAATCTCATTTATCTTCAAATACCCTCAAAACTTGAAGTTTCATCCTTTAAC
>JAVBHU010000419.1:0-22471 GCA_034768395.1 Linum lewisii | reverse complement strand
ACAGTGACTGACCTGGATTGCAACACCAAAAGCAAGAGAAGACCTATGTAATCAGAATTTCCAGTATCTACTTGAGGTTCTTCTTCGGTGATTGAATCAGAGCTTCGTTGTGGCTGTTTTCCAATCGACGAAATCAGAGATAGAGGCTGTAATCCGGCTTTACTGACATGCAAGGGAGAAAACAAAAAAGGAAGAGAAGCTTGACTTACCGGCGGCGAGGTAAGTCTCAATCGGAGTCCGGCAGATGGGGGAATCGTCGATTAACTCCGGCGCCACTAACAGATCTTTGACCCGCTCCAAGCAATCGGTCGAAGCTAAAGCGCCGCCACACGGGAGAGAGTCGCCACACGGGAGAGAGTCGCCGCACCGGATAGAGCTCGTCGTCCGGAGATTGCTCGCCGCCCGGAGATTACGCCGACTGCGATTTTCGTGTTTCAGAGGAATGGGGGGGGGGGGGGGGGGCGGTAGGGAAATTACCCTAGATAGTGGGTCTGGTAAAAAGAAAAAAAAACACCCCTTAAATACTAGTTATGCAGTCCGTTAGATCTAAATGAAGAAGATCCAACGGTCCTCCTTGAGCTTTGTATAGGATACAAAAGATATCATTTGTCACCCACCGCGCTCCGGATCAGATTGGTCTTTATATTTGTTATTAACAACCTACAATTATGTTGTTCTAATTGGAATTTTATACCCTAACCACTAACTACAGATACACAATATTATAAGTGATGGTTTTCAATTGCGACAAAAAATTATCCACGTCAATAACCTTTAGGTCCCAATAATTCAAGCTACTAGGAGAGGGTTTTGAATGGATATTATATTATTTACAACAATACTTATTGTTCCCTCAACAATAAGATTTTACTATGGATGAATTCTTAGACTTACTAGGACGGGGACCGGGGTGGGTGACAATATGAGAGTTTTGTCCTCTAGACAAAATTTAATATGGGCCCTTAGATTAACTCCTAATCTAATGACTCATAACTAGTAAATATAAAATAATATTTTTGCTACATTTAATTACCATTTTTTCAATGGCTCATTTAATTACATATTTAATTACTATCCAATGGCTCAGATCCTAGTATACTGGGTTATTATGTTATTGTCTCCATGAAATAGTTCCATACTAACTGTAATACTAGTATGGAATTAGGATTTTTGTGTTTTAATTGTAATTTGGATTTGTTCAATTTCATGAAATTTGGATTTTTGTAATTGGGAATTGTTCAATTTTCTGTTTCAATTGGTGTAATTTTAGGTTAGTTGATTCTACTAACTTTAATACTAGTATTTTGGTTACTTGATAACTAATTATAATACTAGTACGGAATTAGGATTGTGTGTTTTAATTTTAATTTGGATTTGTTCAATTTCATGAGTTTGTGGTTTTTTAAACATGTGATTTGTTCAATTTCCAGCTTAACTGTATTACTAGTATTTAGGTTACTTGATTACTAACTGTAATACTAGGATTTAAGGGGATACATTAGGAGTTAATACTAGTATTGTTGGTTACTGTAATATTAGTATTTATGTTCTGTGAATAAGACGTATGATGCTATGGAATCCTTAGTATAAAATATATAAATAGGAGTTTTAAGGTCAGTTATATGGAAGTTATTATCTACATTAATTGTAAAATAAAAAATTAATGTAGATATGGTAATGAAAGCACAAAATATGGAAGGATAATCAAAATAATAATTAAAAAAATATTTCAGTAATAAATAGAGATTAGATGGATGGCTTGGATTCAATTTTGTCTAGGTGACAAAACTTGGGTTTTGTCACCGAAAAAATTACCACTAGGACGTATCCTAGTAACTTTAATAGTAGGTAAGGATTTGTGATTAATTAGTCTGTATAGCATTTATCAGTAATCCCCCATAACGGCTAATTAATAAATTTTGTACAATTCAATCAAACCTCGCGCAAGTAAAATTATTATATTAAAGGTGAAACCCATTAATTTAATATTGAGACCTCTCTCTTAAATTAGAGGTAAAAATAATTTAATATTGAGACCTCTCTCTTAAATTAGAGGTAAAAATAATTTAATATTGAGACCTCTCTCTTAAATTAGTTTGTAATAAAAGTCGTCTGGAACTTCTAGGGTGACATAAGGGATTCTTATGTCCCCTAGACATAACCAATGAGAATCCTCCACATAACCTATTTGGTTATTATGAGATAGGTAGTTATTAGATAGTTATTGATAATTAATAGGTATCTTTAATAATTATCTAAAATATTTTAATTACCTTATTTACATTCATTCAAATATTCTTCTATTATTTTGAGTGCAGATTTTCCCTTTTTATCGTGGGTTTCCTTAGTCTTGTACAAGTTTTAATAATCTTGTTCAAACTTCACAATTTTTTCTAGGTTTATCAATTGCATAAACAACATCTAAAACTGATACTAGTATTTCATAACGTATACCATATTAACTTTTCAGCTCAAATAATTAAATTTTGATGTGGGTTGCAATCGTGCTCAGCGGATGGGTAGTTTTGTGGAGCTTCTTTCCAGGTTGTTTGTGCTGATGATGTCATGCTGAGTGGGTTTTGATTTTTTGGGCTAGAGGAGGGTTTGAGGCTGCTTGGTGGTTTGATAAATGGGGCGCATACCATCAGTAACAACGGTGGCAGTTTAAGGTTGATTTTATATGATTGTTCAGCTTGTTGCTTTATATGATTTTTATTAATATAAAAAAGTACTCATTCATCAAAAGAAAAAACAGTAACCAAAAACATCCACGATATCATATTGTGATATATATCCATAAAATACTAGTATAAACATCAATACTAATATTCCCAATACTAGTATTACGTTTCCAAATTATCTAACAAAAAATATGATAAGACTATTTCAAAACAAAAATAAGATCTAACCATCCATGATAACATCCGAGGAACCAGCAAAAGGAAAGTGTGCCCAAAACACATAAGTTACGAGAACATGACTTTCTGAATAGTTATATTGAAGGTTGATTTCTTGTGTTGAAGGTTGACTATCTTTTTGAGTTCGTTTAGTTTCCCCCTTCGAACTTGCTGTTTTAACTTGTCCCTTCTTGGTATTATTTTTGTCCAGCATTTGCTTTAGAAGTAGTCATCCTGCACAATCTATTTAAAACTAGTTATTGAACATAATTCGTGAACCATATAACAAGCATGACTAATACTAGTATTGTAGAAAACATAAATACTAGTACCATAAATATTAGTTTACGAACATAATTCCATAAACAATGAGATTACTATAACGAAAATAGTTGCAATTTCTATACATAGCTTCAGTAAACAAAAAAATCTAATTATGTTCGGTCGACGAGGAAGATTCACGAGACAAAACTACTGCCAAACGTAGGATTGAATGCATTGAACGTGACGTTATACATTGTTGAATACTAGTATTAGAACTGTTCTGTAAAAATCAAACCAAAAAATAAACCCCTAATCCTAATACTAATCAAACTTATGAGATAATCTGCATTCGTAATCCAAAAGTCGTAATTGTAATACTAATCAAACTTATGATAATCTGCATTCGTTTAATACTAGTACTAGCTAAGGTACTATCTGATTCGACCACACAGTTCAGAAACAAAACCCCCAAAACTGAAACTTCTAATTTCATAAACCAAAAAATCAAAATCAACTCCTAAAACGAAAGGGTTTTCCACATGCAACACCAAAAAATGAAAGATCATATGAAGTTAGAAGGGGTTTACCTGACCGGAGCTCCGACGGGAAACGATTATCCTTCGAAGGCAGAAGATCGAACTTCCTTTTCTTTTTCCAACGAGAAATCCTTGGATGGAACCGGCGGCCAAAGAAGGGGGCTGAAACGACCGTCCGGTGCCTTCTTCACCGGCGATGAGCAGTGGGTTTGAGTTCACCAAAGTCGGCACCGGCACTGTGAGAGGGAGTTGTGGGAGAGTGTTTTGGGCGGCTGGATAAATTGAAAGAAGGTGGGGAAGGGGAGTGGTAAAAAAATAGGGTTGTATTTATGGTAAATGTTCATTTAATTAGGGTAGTAATTAGGGGTTTTTAATATTATTTTAATATTAAACTCCTATACCATTGGATCTGTTTGAAAGTGATCTAAGGGCTATAAATGGTTATGTTATAGAGACATAATCTCCCCTTATGCTAGCCTCTGCCCTCCTAAGTCGTCTCACTCCACTAACTCGAGTTCATCTGTAAATATATAACATAAAAATAAGATAATAACAATTAACATATGAATAATATAGAAATAATTATTGGTCGCAGCCGACAAAACAACCATTAAATTGGAGTGCAGCTTTGTTACCCAACAAAGTTAGAGGGGTTTTGTTGTAGTGTTAATGAGTTAATGGATATGTCGTCTTTCGTCCACTAGAGATCCCAATATTAAATAATCACTAATTCATTTCATGTAACTATTAATTAACTACCATCCACTTAATTAATTAATTACTTGATTTTCATTCTGTTTAAAAAGGTCTTATCTTCTTGTATTTTCCATTAGGCTGCTCTCGTTTTCTTCCAAGTGGGTAGGCGGCTTCTAATTATGGACTTTAGGGTTTTTTCTACCATAGAGAATTAACAGAATGATTATAGAATTGATTCAATCATGAAAAACATACTTAGAAGCTAATTCAACACTTAGAATTAAAATAAAATAAAAAGTAGTACTCCACCTCCATCGTATTATTGTTGTTTGATTATTGCATATATGGGGAGGAGATCCATATTTAAATAATAGTGATACATACATAGTGATAGTTAATGAATTTGAAGAAATTTTAAAATATAATTTTTTTCTCTAAATTTGACTATGATTATTGGATAACAGCAACCTCATTATATGATAATGTCTTGTACTCTGAAACTTGAAATCTCTGGAATATGATATGTGTCGTCTTTGGAATAGTCATCCTAACGAATTGGGCAAACAATCTCTCATTGTCATACAACGATTGCATTTCAATAATTCGAGTTATTGGAAGGATATTCATCACTGGTTTTATATTATTCATTAACATGCCCCTCAAATAGAAACTCTCAAAAGAGCTAAGGTTTGCACATCTTCCATAAATCTTGTGCAACACATTAGGCTATCATGATTCGAAATCAAGACCTCTTAGTCATTAAAAAGGTAAAAAATCTCTGATCCCATGTTATAAATTGTTGCATCCCAATAACTCGGCCTTGTAGCGGGGATGGAGCCGCCACGGGACGACCTCGGCGAGGACGACATCATATGGGGACCAGACCCTAAAGGAAAGTTCACTTTGAAGACGGCGTAGGAGATTCTGGTTAGTGTGAGCCCCCACACGGAGCAGGATATCTGGAGGACCATTTGGAGATGGGCGGGTCCGAATAGAGTTAGGCACTTCCTCTGGCTTGTAGGCCATGACAGGATTTTGACCAATGCAGAGCGCCGGAGAAGGCATATGTCGAACACTGATAACTGCCAGAGATGCAGAGGCGCGACTGAGGATACGCTCCATGCTATCCGCGACTGTAAGCTTGCGAGTGAGGTTTGGTCATCTTTCATTCCTCCTGAGTTTGCTTCACATTTCTTCTCAGACAGTCTGCAGGACTGGCTCCGTAAGGGCCTCCAGCACGAGACTTTTGGCCTCTCTTTTGGCATCATCATGTGGATCTTGTGGAAGGCGCGCAATGAGGTAATTTTGTAGAATAAACTTGCGACATGCGATCAGCTCCGCCTACGAGTCCTTCACTGGATCGCCGGGGTTCGAGAGACAATGAGAGCGGACTCGCAAGTGAGCTCAAAGGTTACCCCACGGCGCACTGAGACTTTCATCGGTTGGAAGGCAGGGCCGAGTGACTGTATCACGATTAATACAGACGGCTCTGTTCTCCAACCTCTCTCCCGTGCCGCAGCAGGCGGCATTTTGCGTGATTACCAGGGTCGGCCGATTAGCCTCTTTTGCAGCTAATCTCGGTCGATGCTCGATCATGAGAGCTGAGCTCCGAGCTGCCGAGATCGGGCTGAAGAGTGCCTGGGACAGGGGCTACAAAAGAGTTCACCTCCAGCTCGACTCCCTTGCAGCGGTCACAACCATCCTGGGTGACCAGGAGGATGATTCTAGACATGGTCGGACGATCACCTCCATTGGAGAGCTCCGTAGTAGACAGTGGGAAGTCACCGTTTCCCACATTTTCCGTGAAGGCAACAGGGTTGCAGACCTGCTTGCTCACCATGGCCACACCCTTGACTTTGGGTGTCACATCGATTGTACCTATCCCCACGAGGTTAATAGAGCCATCTGGGACGATCATGTAGGGACTTGTTTTCCCAGGTTTATTCCTTTGAATGATTAAGGGTACTTGTCACCCTCTTTCTTACCAAAAAAAAAAAAGAATTGAATATTAATATTTTGTATTATTATTAACACTAATATACAGTCCATTAGATACGGTAATCCAACAAACCGTATTGTGATCATAATTCATACACCCTCTAGAAAATAAAATGACTGCCACGTAGGAAAAAAAAATGATGAAAAGCTGTTGATTATACTGCCATATGATTATTCCTATGAAGAAGAATGATAAAGCTTAGCTCATCCTTCTAAGATACGACATAATGGATCTGAGTGGGTATCCGCACCGCACGTAATTTTCCACAATATCAGATTCCCTAGCTTTGTGTTCAAGCAACATTAAAACAATTATTAAAACAATTGAAAGCCCAAACCTACTCCACTATTCATTAGGGGAAAAAACCTCCTTCAAACCCCACTTTCAAAATCTTTTTACAAAGCTCTCAAGAATTAAATGCCATGTGGAGACCAGTGGGGAGTATGCACGTCGTGGATATCGACAAGGATTGCTTCATCGTCAAATTCAGCAATGAAGCGGACTATTTCAAAGCTCTTACGGCTGGGCCGTGGATGATCCTGGAACACTACCTTATTGTGCAACAATGGGACCCGGGCTTCCGTGTCTCTGACACTCTCCCTAAGAAAATGGTTGTTTGGGTCCGTTTCCCTCATCTTCCGATCCTCTACTACCATCCGGAGATTCTTTCTGCCTTTGGGAACCTTATTGGACGTTGTGTCCGCGTCGACTTCTCAACCCAAAATGCGGATCGGGGGAAGTTCGCTCGCCTCGCGATTGAGATTGATCTCAATGAACCTCTTACTCCGGGGATCAAACTTGATGGTGCGTGGCAGAAAGTCGAATACGAAAACATTCCCATGCTCTGTTTCGATTGCGGGAAAGTTGGACATGAGTCAGAATCCTGCCCCTGTAAGCAAGCTCTCGTTCAGAGTTCTCCTTTCCCCAGCTCTCCCACTCCCACCATACAGGGAGCTGCTCCTCCCATGGCTAGCCAGCCGGATAGTTTCGGGCCTTGGATGGTGGTGGCACGCAAGCATCGCCGGCAGCGCCGGGAGATCATTCCAGAAAAGGCAAGCGGATCTTCGGGCAAGATCGATTCCAGCCATGAACGTATTAAGGAAAGTTCAGGTAATTGTAGTAAGTCTTTGGAAGAGAAGGTTGGAGAGCAGCACGATTCCCGCGGGAAAACGTTAATTCAACAATCAAGGCTCCGGCTCCCGCGTCTAAAAAAGGAAAGACCCCAACGGCTAGGAAATCTGCAGCCAAGCTCCTTAATGAGGAGGGATCCGGAAAGTCTGCTGCCGCGGGTAGGAAAGCCCATTTGGGAAACAACAGCTCAAAGCCGGCCAACAAAGGCCCATCCGTTCTAGCTAAAGGAAGCCCAAATGATAATGGCACACCCGTTGGGCCCAATTTGGTTGTGGAATCCGGCCTACCCAGCGACCCCTCTCCAAGTGCTAATCCGACTCCTAACAGCTCCATTCCCCTTTTCGACAGTCTTATCCGGATTCCCATTCAGTCTCTCTCCTCGTCGGGTTCTCCTGCTCCTCTGGCGTCTAACCGCTTCAAGAGAACGACGAAGCGGATCGCTTCGGCTCCTGTCCGGGAAAAACAGAAAATGAATTTGAAGACTAAGAACCCTGCCCTCAAGACCCAGCAAACTGAGAGCTTTCCAAGGGCCGTTAAAGACCGTATCTGTGCTGAATTGCTCCCCGGTCAGAAACAGGTTGCGGCCTCTCGGACAAAGGTTGAACCCGACCACATGCCCGAAGCTATGGCCACGGAGATCGGTTGCGTGGAGGAACAGCGGGATACGAGTGTCTCTTGTCAATCCGGGGAGGCTATGATTACTGATTCGACCAGTGGTGATGCGCCCCCACCGGATGATCTTGATCTGAACCTGCCAAATTCGGGCTAATCTTGCAGTGCAGGTTGTTTCGTTCCCTTCTCTGTTTTTATGGATAGTTTACTCACTTGGAATTGCCGGGGAGCCGGTCACAACTCATTTCTCTCTGTTTTCAAGCATTTTGTGCAGGTCTACAATCCCACGATTGTGGTGATTTTGGAACCGCGTGTTAGTGGAATTAAAGGTAGCCAGATTCGTGCAAGCATGGGGTTTCAGTTCTCGATCGTTGAGGAAGCTCGTGGTTTCAGCGGCGGAATTTGGTTATTGTGGAAGGATCCCTTGCTCAAAATCCGGCGAATTTCCTCCTCCTTCCAATTCATTCACGTTGAAGTCAATTATGACGATGCCGCGAACTTCCTCTTCACTGCTGTCTATGGCTCCCCGATCCCTTGCCGAAGACGCGAACTTTGGTCTGACCTCACCCAATTATCGCAAGGAGTCAAACAAGCCTGGCTCCTTGCCGGTGACTTCAATGCGATGGTCAATGCCTCGGAGAAAGTTGGTGGAGCGGGTTTCAATACAAACAATGCACGCGACTTTCGGAACTGCATTGCCAATTGTAGCCTCTTCGATATGAGTTTCACAGGCCCTAAACACAACTGGTTCAGGGGAAGCCTCAGGGAACGCCTCGATCGAAGCCTTTGTAACGGTCACTGGCTAACTAAATTCCCCGAAGCGTCTACCTTCCACCTGGAACGTCTTAAGTCCGATCACAGGCCAATTCTCGTCAGGATGACAGCCTACTCAAAACAGGTCCGTGCCTCTCGCCCTTTTCGTTTTAATGCCGCCTGGCTTAGTCATGAAGATTTTCATCCTAGGCTTAATCTTAGCTGGAAAGCTAGAAAGGATGTTTGTGAATCTTTGCAGGATTTGGAAGCTTGCTGCAGGAAATGGAACAATGAATTCTTTGGCAACATCTTTGTTCGGAAGCGCCTGCTCACTAACCGTCTCCTTTGGCTGGAAAAAAATAATTGCTCAAGACAGAACCGGAAGCTTTTAGAAGAAGAGGATTCTGTCAGAAATGAGCTCGAACGGACGCTTTGGCAAGAAGAGATCCTTTGGCTTCAAAAAGCTAGGGTTAAATGGAACCTCGAAGGGGATCACAACACTCGCTTCTTCCATCTTTCGACTCTTAGGAGACGCAAAGGCAACTTCATCAAGGGTCTTAAAGACCTTGACGGGAGCTGGATCTATGACAGAGATCAATTGATGAACTTGGCAGTCGAGCACTTCTCGACCCTCTTCTCGGCCGGTCAAACCTCCCCTCTCTCCGATGTGGGTTTCGCCAATCAGATCTCTGACTCGGAAAGAACCCAGCTTGGCGCGAACTCTCGAAATGGCTGAGATCCTTTCTGCAATCAGATCTATTGGAGGCCTTAAAGCGCCAGGGAAGGATGGATTCCAACCTCTTTTCTTTCAAAAGTGCTAGTCCACTGTTGGGGATGATGTTTCTGACTTCCTGGTTTCTTGTTTCAGGGCACCGGAGACTATTGAAAGAATGAATCAAACCATTATTATCCTCATCCCTAAGCAGAACAAGCCGGTGATGATGTCGCAATTTCGCCCCATCAGCCTGTGTAACGTGACTTATAAAATTTTGGCTAAATGCATTGCTGACAGACTTCGCAGCATTATGGCTAACTTGATTGGAGAGGCTCAAACAAGCTTTGTTCCCGGGCGCCATATTGCCGACAATATTATCATCCTTCAAGAGGTCGTCCACTCTATGAGATGTCGCACTGGAAAGAAGGCCTGGATGACCATCAAGCTCGACCTGGCGAAAGCCTTTGATCGTTTGGAGTGGAGCTTTGTCGAAGAAAACCCTTCGTTGCGCCAATCTCCCGGAAAACTTGATCCACATCATTGTTTGCTGCATCTCGACGACCTCCACTCAGGTGCTTTGGAACGGTGGTTTGACTCCTGTCTTCAAACCTGGACGTGGCCTTCGTCAGGGATGTCCCCTCTCTCCCTTCTTGTTTACCCTTTGTATTGAGCGCCTTAGTGTTTTGATTTTCAATGCGGTTTAAAGATGCTTCCTGGCGCCCTATTCAGCTTGCTAAAAATGGTCTGGGTCCCTCTCACCTCTTCTTTGCAGACGATCTCGTCTTGTTTGGGGAAGTTAACCCGGACCAATGCTGCATTATCTCTAATTGCCTTGACAGTTTCTATCGCGCTTCGGGACAGATGGTGAGCCTTGAAAAATCTCGGGTGTATTTTTCAAAAAACACCACCAGTCCTGTGCGTCGCAGCACCTGTCGCCTGTTGGGAATTGCGGAAACGCAAGACCTGGGTCGTTACTTGGGTGTTCCTGTTCTCCATGGTCGTATCTCTAAGAACACGTACGAGTATATTATTGAGCGCATTGATCAGAAACTTGATGGCTGGAAGCGCAACTCCTTGTCCCTTGCAAGGCGAGTTACGCTTGCAACATCTGTTCTCAATGCCTTGCCTTCTTATGCCATGCAGACTTCCACCCTTCCGGCTTCCATCCTTAAGTCCATTGACTCTAGGATCCGTAGCTTTGTGTGGGGTGGTTCCAAAGAGGAGAGGAAAATTCACATAGTTTCTTGGGATGTTGTTTGCAGGACAACCTCGCAAGGAGGACTTGGATTCAGGAAAGCTAAGGAGCTTAACGAGGCGTTTCTGATGAAGCTTGGGTGGCATATCCTGAAACATCCGGAGAAGTTGTGGGTTCGAGTAATGACTTCGAAGTACCTCAAAGAGGTTGATGAGGTGATTACCATTCATTGCAAAAACTGGGGTTCTGCCCTCTGGCGAGGCATCAGAAGGGTTTGGCCGACCCTGAGGAATTCTTGCCAGAAAAGCATTCGCGATGGCAAGTCGACATCCTTCTAGTTTGATGTTTGGCTTGACAGTGGGATCACTTTGGCTGATTTCTCTATTAAGGACCTGGATGAAGTTGAGAAAGGCCGGCTGGTGGCCAAAGCCACTGATGACAATGGCGATTGGGACTGGAGGTTTTTGAGCAATTACCTCCCTCCGCAATGCATTCTTCAAGTTGCTGGCATGTAGCCACCCAAACTGGAGAGTGGAGAAGACGATCTTATTTGGGGTCCGGATCAAAAAGGACAGTTTTCCATTAAATCCGCCTATGAAGTTTTGGCTACAACGAGGACGAAAGAGAACGGGCTGCTGTGGAAGACGGTTTGGAACTGAAGTGGTCCCAACCGGGTCCGCTTCTTCCTTTGGTTGACGGCTCACAACCGTCTCCTGACAAATGGCGAACGGAAAAGACGGCACCTTGCTGATGATGACCTTTGTAATCATTGCAAGTCTGTCCCTGAAGATGCTCTTCATGTCCTGCGTGAGTGCCCTTTTGCCAGGAAGCTTTGGATTAGCATTTTGCCTCCAGACCATATCCCTGCTTTCTTCACAGGTAACCTCCATGATTGGTTGCTTAGAGAACTAAAGGACAAAGAACTCGGCCAGCTTGTTGGAATTGCAGCCTGGCTTCTTTGGAAGGCTAGGAACGAGGCCATTTTGAGAAAGTTTTTGTAACGAGTGATCAGCTCCGCCTACGAGTCCTTCATTGGATCGCCGGGGTTCGAGAGACAATGAAAGCTCAGTTGCTAAACCTATCAAATGTGGTCGCCCGTAGCAGAGACACCCTTATTAGTTGGATCCCTCCTCCTGATGATTGGTTTAAAATTAACACAGATGGCTCAGTTATCCAGCCTCACAGTTCTGCCGCAGCTGGTGGCACTACAAAAAAAGAAGGCTTTAGCGTCGGTTGTTGAGAAGGAATTTAGCGTCGGTCGACTAATGACCGACGCTAAACCCTTGACTCGCGTTTGACCAAGGGTTTAGCGTCGGTCATTAGTCGACCGACGCTAAATTTTGCCCAACAAGCGACGCTAAAATCGAAACCGGGTCAACCCAAGGGCGTAACCCGACCTTTTTTTGGCGTCGGTTTGGAGGAAAAGTTTAGCGTCGGTTATGACCGACGCTAAATGGACGGGAATTTGGCGTCGTTCCGTGCCCAATTTAGCGTCGGTCATCGACCGACGCTAAACTCCCAAGGTATATAAACCCTGACCGGACAGCAGAAATCATTTGTGCATTTGCAAACTCCTCTCAACTCTCTCAACTCTTTCAACTCTCCTAAGGTATGTATTTTCTTATTTCATATTGTGTTGTATTTAGTTAGTGAATTAGTTAGTTATAGGGTTTTAGGGTTAGTAGTTAGTTTGTTAGGTTGTGAACTAATAAAGTAGGGTTTTGATATTATTAGCTAGTTAGTCAATTAATTTATTTAAGAATTAGTGTGCATTATTAGTTAATGATTTAAATTTTGTGGTTATCTTGGTAGGTGTAATTCTATTTGAGCTAGGAGCAGCGGTGACGCTGTCTCATCGTTGTTTTCTCTTCTTTGGTTGTAGGTATGTATATATTAATTTTGCAATTGTGTCGTCTCATTGTATTTTTTTTGTTTTGAGGATCATTATGCTTACTGATTACTAATTGTGTCGTACATTTATCAGTGACCGTCTTCCTTCTATCCTCCTATCTCTTTGTTTCGCGTCTCATCCCAGGTGTACGGTATGCATTCTTTTAACTATGTTATTAGCTAATTGCTATGTTAATTTGTTATTTGGAATTGCTATATATGTTAAATTGCTATGTCAATTTGTTATTTGAAATTACTATGTTAAATTGGTATGTTAAATTGGTATTAAATTGTTATGTTATTACTCTTGCAATTAAAATGATATGTTATTAAATTGCTATGTTATTAATCTTGCAATTAAAGTGCTATTGTATGAGTTAGTTTTTTCTATATAATTTGCTATGTTATTAACTAATTGTTACTTTATTATGAATCAACATAATTATAATTATATTGTATGTCTCATTGTTACCTAATATAATATAGCTATATAGTTAACTGATAGATATTACGATTTAACTTTCTAATTAATTCCATCACCTACACTAAATCAGGCATCTTCCAAATGGATAAGTCTTGGATAACCAAGCATCGGTTGTCACAGGAGTATAGGGATGGTTTAGAAATCTTTTTGAATTTCGCTTTCGCGCATAATCATGAAGGAGAGCAAATAATTTGTCCGTGTCCAAAATGTGGATTCAAGAAATGGCTGTATAGGGATGATGTATACGAACACTTGCTTCGCAAGCCATTTCCCACAACATACACTGTTTGGTATCGACATGGAGAGCGCCTTATTGCTGAATCTTCTCAGAGTGCAAATGCAGTAGTGCAAAACTATGAGCATACTAGAGCATTTCGAGATCTGGTTAATGATGCTTTTGGTGTTATTCCAGAGGAGGTCAGTAGTACAATACAAGCCTCTGAAGATATTGTTATTGGTAATGAAGTAGAAAATGTTGTAGAAGATGATATGAACACTGTATTTGAAGATCACCCCATTGGAGAGGATGACATGAGCTACCCGAATGACACAGAGGATGCGGATGAGACCAATGTCAACTTTAGTGATTTAATGAAGGATGGAGAAACACCCTTATATGAAGGATGTACAAAGTTCTCAAAATTATCTTTCATCTTGAGGCTTTATCATATCAAGGGAATGCACAACATCAGCGATAAAGCAATGTCGTTGATCATTGAGTTGTTGCATGACGCTTTTGAGTTTGCCAACATACCGAAATCGGGATATGGTGCAAAGAAAATGATCTCAAAATTTGGAATGGGGTACACGAACATTGATGCATGTGAGAATGACTGTATGCTGTTCTGGGGGAATGATATAGAAGAAAGTGTTTGTAAGATTTGCAAGCAGTCCAGATACAAAGATGATGGGCATGAGGGTGTAAGTCAAGAACATAAGAAAAAACGAAAAGCGATGAAAACATATCGCTACTTTCCCTTGATTCCGAGGTTGAGAAGGTTATTTATGTGTCCTACAACAGCTAAGAGTATGGTGTGGCATTCTACAGAAAAAGTTAGTGACGGAATGGCAAGGCATCCACGAGATGGAGAAGCGTGGATAGACTTTGACAATAGATACCCTGATTTTGCATCTGATCCTAGAAATATACGCCTTGGTCTTGCTACTGATGGCTTCAATCCATTTGGGAATATGAGTCTTAGTCATAGTACGTGGCCTATTATTCTTATGCCATATAACACGCCTCCATGGGAATGCATGAAATCAACAGGTATGATTTTGTCAAGTATCATCCCTGGAAAGAAAGCCCCTGGCAATGATATTGATATCTACCTACAACCTTTAATCAATGAGCTCAAAATTTTGTGGGAAGGTGTAGAAGCATACGATGCAGCCAAAAAGGAGGTATTTCAATTGAGAGCTTCCCTAATGTGGACTATTAGTGATTTTCCCGGACTGTCCGTATTATCTGGTTGGAACACTTACACAGGGCAAGCTTGTCCAACTTGTAATTTCGACCAAGAACCGTTACGGTTGGGAGGCAGTTTGAAAAACTGTTTCATAGGAAGTCGACGGTTTTGCCTGCAAATCATCCTTTCCGACAACAAAAGTCTAAATTCAATGGTGATGTCGATTTCAGAGAGCCAACCAAACTATTATCTGGCTCTGAAATACTGAAACAGGTGGAGAATGTCACTGTCACTTTTGGGAAGACGAGTGATAGTGAGAAGGGTGCACCGCCAAAGAAGAGGTCTAGAAGTGATGGAGGGAACAAAAGGCAGACAGAACAATGGAAGAAGAAAAGTTGCTTCTTTCAATTGCCTTATTGGGAGTTCAATAAATTGCGACACAATCTCGATGTTATGCACATAGAGAAGAATGTGTGTGACAATATTCTTTACACTTTGATAAATGACAAAGATCGAAGTAAGGATCATCTGAAAGCAAGGATGGATTTGAAAATCATGAAAATTAGAAGAGAGTTATGGCCAAGACCAGATGGAAGAACTTGTCCAGCAGCTATATACACAATGGGCAAACGAGAAATTCAAACAATGCTACAGACCTTGAAAGATATTTCCGTACCAGACGGATACTCTAGCAACATATCCCGGTGCGTTGATGTGGAACACCGGAAGATATTGGGTTTGAAAACTCATGACTGTCATATCTTAATGCATGAGTTATTACCTTTGTCCATTCGGAATGTATTGCCATCACAAGTCTCTTCGGTGTTGGTCGAATTTTGTTCTTGCATGAAGCAATTATGCTCAAAAGTGGTCCATGTTGAGGGTTTGGATACGCTACAACAACGAATTGCTGTAGCTCTGTGTCGTTTGGAAATGATATTTCCACCATCATTCTTTACAGTCATGGTGCATCTAGTGGTTCATTTAGCCGAGGAAGTGAGACTTGGGGGACCAGTCTATTATCGTTGGATGTACCCTATAGAAAGGTACAACTATCAATTTCAATGTTCTGTATTACGCTGTCAATTCCAATAATCTATTCATACTGAACTTGTTCTCCTCATCAGATTTCTTGGGAAGTTAAAATCTTTTGTACGAAATCGTGCACAACCAGAAGGTTCAATTGCTGAACGATGGATTTCTGAAGAAATCACAAATTTCACATCCCTATACTATGATGTTGGAGTCGAGACTAGATTCAACCGTGGATCTCGACTTCATGATCAAGTATTAGAAGATGATTCACGTGATTTGTCCATTCTTCCATCTATTGGGCACAATGTTGGTAGTATAAATCACTTCCGATTGACAGATACAGAGTTGTTACAAGCGCATCGACATGTCCTTATGGGGTCCCAACTAGTCGGTCCATTTCTCAAGTAAGTATAATTCTTATTTGGACTTGTGACATGGTTCGTTATTCAACATGTTTAACGTAGGTGAATTTCAATAAAAATCATTCATTGTCCCGTAGGGAGTTCCAATCTATTACAACACAACGACCTTCGAGGAAAATCAACAGCAGAAATTGAGAAAGCTGTCCATAGAGACTTCGTACAATGGTTTCGGAGTCGGGTACGTGCTTGTCTATGTAATTCAGCTGTGATATGGTTGTAAAAAAAAATATGAATATACTAATCTTGTCACACACTATTATTTATGTCAATTTAACCGATTCTTGACGATAACCAAGTAGTCCATTCCAAGGATCTAAGAGTGTTAGCTCGCGGTCCTCAACGACCATCAAAAAGATTTGTTGCTTATGATGTTAATGGTTATCGGTTTCGCATAGTTGCTCGTGACAATCCCTCAAAACTCAGAATAGTGGGGTATACGGCAACTATGAAACTCATAGTTACGCTAGCTCAGTGGACAATCGACCTCAAACAAGTGAACTGGCGTATTATGGCAAGTTAGAAGACATCATTGAGTTGAATTACTATGAGAAATCTTCGTGGTGTTATTCAAGTGCAAATGGGCTAATACGCACAATCCTAGATACGTGAAGAAAGATGGATTGGGGTTCACATCCATTAATTTCTCACATTTGCTATATACGGGAACTCGTTTAGACGATGAACCATATATTGAAGCAAAAGATGCTCGAATGGTCTACTACGTTGAAGATACAGTGGACAAAGGATGGTGCATTCCCGTACATATCAAACCCAGAGATGTCTATGACATGGGTGATGAGGAAGGAAGCTATGTACATGAGTGTGAGATGTTTGGAAATCAAGAGTTGTCGGCTTTTGATAATTCCAATATTCTACCCCTAGTTAGGCCCGGAATAATTGCAGAGTTCGATTAGGGTTTGGTAATATATTCAATTAACTTATTATAGTACAAGTTAATCTATTTGCTACGTTTTACACATCTAATCCAATTAAATGTTTTTTGTTATACAGACATGGCTCCTTCAGGAAAGCATGCGGTGGAGCTCATCGATGGACATGGAGTGAAGACTCTGGTCGACATTCCTAGTAATCAGATGATGAGTCTTCCCCATGGGAAGAAGGTTGTCATTCCTTGGGGTCTTACAGGACCCTTAGGTATTGGTCCAGCTACGATCCTTGGACAGTTCCATGGTCAGCTCTCCAGAGACACCAACCTTCTCCCGATCACATACATGGAATGGCCGAATGTGTCTGATGGTGAGAAGGACGCATTGGTCGCCGCTATATGGGTATGTATAAAATAATATTACTCTCAAACGACCTAGGTTATATAAATACTAATGTTTATAAAATTTATTGTTGCAGAAAAGTATTGTCATTGAACCCGAGGAGGAAAAAAGATAGAGCTCTTGACTATATCGTGAGTGATATAGGAAAGAAGTGGAGGGATTACAAAACGAAGCTGTGGGCAAGGAAAGTGACTGGGCCGTACAAAAAGTTTTTAAAAGCTGAAGCTACAAAGAACAACCAAGATTTCGACCCAAAAGCGTTTGTGGTGCCGCCGAGACCGTGGGCACTAGAGAGGAGACCTCCTAATGTTCCTGCGCCTATGTGGACGCAATATGTGGACTTGAGGTTGAGTGAGCATATGGTGGTATGTAGCGAAATATATGAATGCTTTTCATTGAAGTAAATTTATTTCGTGATACAAATTGTGTTACTTAAAAATTCTTAATTTGTAGGAGCTGTCTCGGCTTAACTCTTTGAGGAGGGCGGAATACAAATCACCCCACACTGGAGGTCGAAGAAGTTGAGAGTGAGAGGATCAGAATTGGTAAGAGTTCATCCTAAAATCACCTTATTTAGTTAAATTATTTTAAAAGAAATTTATATTGTTTAGTTTATGCAAGTGTAGGAAGCCGTAACGGGAAAGAGGCCCACGAGAGGTGAGTTGTATGCCATCACTCACAAGAAGAAGGATGGCACATACACCGATCCAATGTTGTAAGTGACATTTCATGTTTTTTTCCTTCCAACTTTTTGTCATTTCACTTTTCAGAGATTGGTTCGAAAAATGTAATTGGTGGCCACTATGCAGCCTAAGATACTTGAGTTGTTGAACGACCCAACCGTCCCCACTTGGGTAAGTTCTAACGATGCATTGGGGCAAGTCTACCCCACTGAGCATAGTGGTCGAGTTCGAGGATTGGGATTTGGTGCTACACCCACGAAGGTACATATAGTATATTATGATCTGGATTGGTTTCAATTTATATAACACTAACAATTTTAATATTTTGTTGTCTCTTTTTTGTAGGTCAACTTGAGTAAGAAGAAGGGTGCAGCTAGCCAGAGTTCCACGCCATCAGCGCCTGCCATGCATGACTTCGGACATTGCCCTGTACAAGGAGAAGTAGCAGAATTACGGGATGAGGTTCGATTTCTAAAGGAGCAAATTGCACAGTTGGCATCAGGAGCTTCAGGATCCTCCGCTCCGACTATAGGGAAGGGGAAAGACACCTTGCAGGCGGTGAGGAGGAGGACGAAAGTGAGGATGAGGAGGAGGAGAGTGAGGGTGAGGATGATGAGTGATGAGGGAGAGTGAATATTTATGTTGATATATTACACGTAGACATATGTAGTTATTAATATTATTAGAATTATACAGTACGTTATGCATATTAGTTATCTATGTCATTGGTTAGTAATGTGTGGTATAATTAGTATTGTATTCCATGAATGAAATTGCGGTTTGCAGGTTTGCAGGTTGGCACTAGAAGAGTATGAGAAAAGGAGCTGAAATGGCCAGAAAATTTTTGACCTGTACAACATATTTAGCGTCGGTCATAATTATTTGGCGTCGGTCAGAACCGACGCTAAAATGACCCGTAAATAGCGTCGGTCATAGGCCATTTAGCGTCGGTTGATGACCGACGCTAACAAGGACGAAGTCAACGCTTGTTTGGTCTTCGGTTGCCCAATTTAGCGTCGGTTCTTACTTTTAGCGTCGCCTGATGACCGACGCTAAAAAATTGGTTTGGTTCTCGGCCGAACTGGTCGGACCATAATTTAGCGTCGCTTGTGAAAAGAAGTTGGCGTCGGTCACTAAACAACCGACGCTAAATTTTAGCGTCGGTGAAATTGGCGTCGCTTTTCTGACCGACGCTAAAACCTTGGCGTCGGTCATCAACCGACGCTATACTCCGGTTTTGACCGACGCTAAAGTGCCGGATTTTTGTAGTGTGGGGTTATTCGCGACTGCCAAGGGCGGAGTGTGGCGGCTTTCACGGCCAACTTGGGATCTTGTTCGATCATGAGAGCGGAATTAAGGGCAGCGGAACTTGGCCTTGCCCATGCTTGGGAGCTTGGGCAAAAAAGGTTATCCTTGAGCTTGATTCTCTTGCAGCGTTCTTGCTATTGATGACAAGTCTTCATGGGATTCTAGACATGGACCCATCCTTTTACAGATCCACCACTTGAGATCTCGAGATTGGAGGTTAATGTTCGACACTGTACAGGGAAGCCAATAGGGTGGCTGACCTTCTTGCCCACCTGGGCCATTGTAACACGCTTGGAGTTCACCTCCTCGATTTTTTGCCTCCTCCTGTTCGAGTGCTCTTTTTTCTGATTGTACGGGAGCTTCTTTCCCTCGCATGATTTCTATTAATCGATAAGGGTGCTCTCGCACCCGTCTTTTTACCCAAAAAAAAAATCCCTTTAGCCTATAGAAAATTTTCTTAAAGTCCAAATTACCCCATTGGTTCCCTTAAAATCCAATATTACCCCCATTGGTTCCCTTAAAATCCAAAATTACCCTGTTGGTTAAAGGCTATATTTGTGGTCGGCCGATTATCTTTATTGTTTATTATTAAAACTATTGGAAGCACAAACACTCTACACTTTTCATTAAGGCGTTTTCTTCCCTCACAAGAGACTTTCATTTTGTTCCTCAAAAACCGCCACATGGGCTTTTCTTCTCAACCATACCCTCTTACACTAATCCTTAAGGGTTTCCCCCTTCGATGATAAGTGTAATCCTCTTCCACTTACTTTTAGTTAACCTTATTTTTACCTACTTCTACGTGTCTTTCTCTACCCTGGTATTAATTAGGGTTTTTCCCATCCGATTCCCATTGTAATTCCCCTTCACTCTCACATTTAGTTATCTTTTCCCCGTTACTCTGTATTTAATCAGTTTTCCTAGTCATTTTCTCTGTCCCCACATGTCTTTGTCTCCTCTGATTTCAGTTAAAACTCATCATTTGAGTTGTTGTGTCTATCAGACTGCCCCAATTGTTAAATAGGGATGTTGAATGGTTTAATTCAATTGTGGATAAATATTGTTACATGTTAATTATGTTGTGGTATGATATACAACATGCCATTTGGTTAATTTTGATAAGGTTGTCAGTCTGGGTTGAACACAAAAGCCAAGGAAAAAATGAAACCTTCATCTGCACTACTCTATAAATATTTAAGACACTTTAGCATTCAGACCAATTGAATGTTGAATAGAGTGATCATTTGAAAACACCATCACGTGCTATATTATTAATCATTGGGTAAACTCTAATTTCATGCATTTGCTCGCATTTCTTAATTATTGGGTAAGTACACTTACATTATGCGTCTTCTCAGCTATTTGACTACATTTTTTTGTGTGTGGGTTAATCCAATGGTGCTTATTAGACTTTTGAAACTAAACATGGGTCGTAATGTAGACATTCATGCCTAGAGGCAACCAATTAATTATGATGCTATAATTTCAGCATGTATGTTTAAGACAATTCTGTTCACTGCTAGGTACCAATCATAAATGTCGTTGCTAACAGCCCTTCATCTTCTTAGATTTTCTATTACTATATTCTTCCTATTCCCGTTCAACCTTGCTTTCCCCACGGGTTGGCAACCGCTCACCACACCTTACATACACCCGAAGCGGCAACGCGCGCTAAAAAAATCTAGTGTCAGATTAAATGATAATACAATCATGAAACGGGCCGTTGGCCCATTTTATAAAAATGCCCAAAATGAAATCATGCGCCGGAATGTGGGCCCATTTAAACAGCGTACAGCCACGAATGGTCAACGGCTGTGAGAAAGCGAAGCAAGGGAATCAATCGAACCAACAATAAATGGGCTATTGGATCGAATTTGGGCTGGGCTTCCCTCATCGGCCTGTAATAACTTTAACGGGCTTAAAAAGAAATGGGCTGTTGGGTCGTTTTGCTTTGTGGAAATATATAATCACATGGGTGGAAATATAATACATGTTACATCTAAAAGTAATCACCAAACCGATTCTCGAATCTAGGATATCAGAAAAACTATAAAACCGTCACTAAAATGTCATAAATGGCACTAAATAGCTTTAGCAACTATCAATTAGTGACCATTTTCCAAAAATTATGGTCCCTATAACACTTTTTCTTGTAGTATATTATATATAAGGTCTTTCAAAAATATTATGACAAATTTCCTCGAACTTATTAAGAAGTTTTTTTTCCGCATTCGTCGTTGTAAGAAATGGCCATTATGATTGATCATAAAATGCTATTAACTTTTACACCCAACAAAATACTACATTTACTATATCATGGTTAAGTTACAAAGTGAACAATCAAAAGCGTCTTTATCGTTTGATTGGGATGTTGGTATGATGCACCGAACGTGGATATATACATATGGGTGTGTAGAGTGAATGTAGAATGTTGACATCCATTAAGTTATAAGTCTTTTTGGGGTCTCCTTCACATGCAATAAGTGATTTCATTATTACTTTATTAGTCTTTGTGTGTACTGTGTAGGTATTTGTAAACCTCTTCACACAGTCCTACAAGGCCCAAGTGTTTCCTCCCAATGGCCCACAGTCCACTTCAATTACAGTACTAAGAATATGAATAGATTAGCTCAGACCTAATGTTATTGGTAACGGTTTGCCAAAAAAAATTGGTATCGGACTGGACCGGACTCAAACCGATTTGGGTTGAGAGATTTAAGGATTAGTGATGGACCCGGCCCGCCAGCATCCTGAGGGCACATACGGCGGCCCGCTCACAGCAGTCAACGCTGATGGATTCAGACCTAGTCGACAGCCCGGGCGGACCAAGCAGGCAAGCCCAGGAAGTAGAAGGAGCCCAAAGCGACGGCCCAGCTCGGCGGTTCTTAGGGTTCCAAAGCTAGGCAAACACGTGTCGACATTCTATGGAGACTACGACGAGTGGCCAGGATTCAACCTTGGCGACCAAGACAGGGTACTATAAATACCCCCGTACACCCCATAAACCGAAGGACAACACTTTACCCAGCGGACAAACGCTCCGCGGTACGTAAACTCGCCTCCCTTCCCATTCCTTAACTGCTCGCCTCACTCTCCCCTGAACTAACTACCCCGTTAAGACCAACAGGCTTGGGCTTTCCCTTATTGGGCCAG